>JANIVW010000057.1:0-88933 GCA_030555995.1 Isabelozyma heimii
TCGCTCTAGATGCTCCCCTCAACTTATTAGGGTCCTTTCAAAGCTTAAGCCTCCGCATTAGCCCACCTCCTACGGTACCACGATCTCATTAACCCCGAAACTCCTGTCAAATTTGGGTGACAATAGGCCAAGAAAAAAGGCAGAACGCACCAATATGCCCCACTTTCTTCAGATAAGAAACCTTGTCAGGGGTCGTACAGTACGGTCTTTTGCTTAGCAAGATGTCCACCAAACAATACATCCACTATTGTAGTATACGACTGGGCTCAATACAAGAAGCTTGGGTACGAAGGCGTCCATTGAGGTGGAATGCTCGATGGTTGTGGTCCGATATTATTATGGAATTGATCACAAACGTCACAATTTCCAACAATTTCTTTTTTTTTTTTATTGTTTTTTTTTTTATTTTTTATACCTAGCACAGGCCAACTATATTTCGGAAGAATCTATAATGGCCGCTCTAGTAATACACTATACAGTAAATCATAGCACAGCGGAACTAGCATGCAATGAACAAAAAAATAAGTGTGCCAAGAAAAAACTTTCATTTTGATAGGGATCGTTTTGATGCCATCCCTACAGCAACTCCGACATCAAAATAATCTGATCAATCAGACACTGTAGGAGATTTACCTAAAGAGGACAAAGTGCGATAGTCGCATGAAGACGAAACACAGACATGAGGGAGGATTACTAATGAATATTAATTTCGTAAAAGAAAAAGAGACCTTCCTAGTACAGCCTTGGTGCCGGGAATAAAGAATCCCTCACCGGTCTCCTGGAACACGTTACGGTGAGAGAAGATAGGCTTTTAGCCCGGCTACAATTAATCCTTATTGCATTAGATAAAGAGCTGGCTGCCTGAAGGAAATTATTTTCGCCCCATTTCTTCCGTCATTTTTGAGGGACATTGTGTTTATTTCTTTTCTGAGTGACTTTTTTAAGTCAACTGTACATATTGCTGCATATACCTGAAGATGTTTTTCTTGGCACTTATGATAGACAGGTAGGGTCTAATCCAGGTTACTGGGAAACGATCCCCATTGGCGTATGGGAAGGTCGGGGACGCTATAGCCAAAAAGCCACCAAATTAAGAGATGAAGCTAACTTTAATAATAGAGTTTCCCGGATTTTTTGCTCTTTTCGGGCGGTCGATAGCTTATTCAGGGGCATCCTTGTGTAACTTTAAATATATATGAATTCTTTTTATTTTTTTCATCAATTTTTTTTATTTTTTTTTTTTTTTTTTTGGACTAACTTCAATCAATCTTATTCTCGAACAATGATCTTTGGGCGATTTTGGAGGGGGACGATCAGTGAAAATCGTTTGTCAAAATGCAATGTTTGGACTCCAACCACTGCCCCCCAGCATGCAGGCTGTGACTTCAAAGATAAAACTGGGTACGGCTGCTTAGAAATCCTTTGTTAGGCCACATCCGTTGGGCTGTTGAACCGAGAATGGCCGATCGAAGACAATCAGTGGTTGGGGAATCTGCAGCCAATAGCAGTGCCCATGTGTAAGAAATAATCAACCCTAATTCTGTTCGATAATATTTTCTCCAAATTATCGCTATTGTGATTTGTATTATCAATTTGATCATCTGCCATTCGCTAGTTCTTCTTCCGATGTCATCTTGGACTACTACAGTTATTTTTTTGATAACCTCTGCCTGCTTTGTACCTTTGGGTAATCTTTTTGCTATAAAATTATCCGTGGTAAAGTTTCTTTAATTTATTCATTATTGTACAGAATGAAGTAATATAAAATTCCTTTTTTTTTTTTTTTAATTTAATTTTATTTTTAATCTAATCTATCTCATCCATCAGTATTTAAATACATGCTGGTATCCTCCTGTAGCCTGTAAGAGCATTTCCAATTTTTTTTATTCAGTGTTTTTATTCATTTGAAGAGTCAAGATCCAAATATGCTTGCCTCAAAGCTTTTAGCATCTTTTTTTGTGCTACTTGCCGTTCTGGCTGGTGGTGATACTGGTTTGCAAATATCTAAGAAGAAGGAATTAGGAGTTCTGGCCTGTGAAACTATCCTTGGCAAAGCTGCTCTCTACTTCAAGAAAACTGATAAAGCAGGTTACTGTAATGTTAAAAACCAACCAGCTTTGGGTGCGATGGCTCACTGTTTAAAAGATATCCCAAACCCAGATAGTACCACCTACTTTTTGGAAGAATGTAAAAAATTCAACTTAACTGAAGAAAAATTCTTAGCTGCTTTTGATAACGCTACCAATTACTTGGTTAAGAACACCTCCTTGGATCCAACTTTCAACTTGACTAAGATTTACAACAAGCCAGTTGCGATTCCAAAGAAAAAGGTTCTCAATGGTTATAAATCTGCACAATACCGTTTCATAAATTTCAACTGGGGAACTTGGTTTGGTACTGCTTTGGTTGCATACTGGTTTTTCATTGTATTAGTAGCTGGTGCATGTAACTTGACTTACTTTCTCTTCCCTAAGCTTGTCCATTCCATTACTAGTAAGCCAGTGAATGTGTTTAGAAAGTACATTTCTTTACCAGCTACCTTCAAGAAAGACCATGTTCATCACAAATCATATCTTTATATCTTCCAATTCTTGATTCCTACCAGATTAGAATCGATTCTTATCTTCGGTTGGTTCATCATGGCTTTAGCATTCAACATTGCTCACATTGACTATACTGATGGTGATTTATACTGGCCAAAATCTAAATCAGCCAATATTGGAAGAAAAATCGCCGATAGATCGGGGATGTTGGCTTTATTCTTGATGCCCCAAGTCATTTTATTCTCTGGTCGTAACAACTTCTTACAATGGATTTCTGGTTGGTCATATTCCAGATTCAGTTTGTTACACAGATGGTGCTCTAGAATTATGACCATTATCTGCTTACTCCATGGTGTTGGTATGAAATACAATGGTATGGGTATCGGTAAATGGTATCTGAGAAACGAAGAACCTTATGTCAGATGGGGATTTGTCGCTCTTACTGCTGCATTTGTCCTCTGTTTCCAATCTTTATTGGTGTTCAGAAGATCAAACTACGAATTGTTCCTCTTGTTCCATATTCTTCTTGCCGTGTTTTTTGTCGTCGGTGTCTGGCGCCATGCTGGTAGTGCCGACTTAGGCTACATTCAATGGTCATATGCTTCGGTTGCCATCTGGGGGTTCGATAGAGTAGTTAGACTTGCTAGATTGGCTAGTTTCGGAGTTAAACCTGCTAGCGTTCAATTGATTGCTGACGAAACTTTGAAAGTTGAAATTCAAAGACCAAAGTACTGGAAACCTTACCCTGGTTGTCATGCCTTCATTCATTTCTTAAGACCAACTTGTTTCTGGCAATCTCATCCTTTCACCATCATTGATTCCATCGATAAAGAGAATACCATCACTTTCTACTTAAAAGTGAAAGGTGGTGTCACCCATGGTTTATACCAATACTTGAGCAAACAACCAGATAAAAAGGCTATCATCAAGGTAATGGTTGAAGGTCCATATGGTAACAGATCCCCAATCAGAAACTACCCAACTTCTGTGTTCATTGCTGGTGGTAACGGTATTCCTGGTTTATACAGTCAAATCCAAGACATCACTAGATCACAAGGTCAACAAAGAGTTAAATTATACTGGATTATCCGTCATTACAAAACAATTGAATGGTTCTACCAAGAATTATTGAAATTAGAATCAACCAGTGTTGAAACCGTTATTTACGTTACTCAACCACATGTGGGATTAGAAGGTCCTATTGGTGGGTTTGCTACTGGACCAATCGATGGATCCCTTGATGTTGATGCTGATGACTCTGAAAAGAAGACCGATTCTACCAGTGACGACGATGACTTACCAGAAGACCATATCAGTTCCTTGAAGAGTCAATTATCAAGCATTGAATTCAGAGAAGGAAGACCTGAAATTGAAACCGTCATTAAGACTGAAATCGCTGAAGCTAATGGAGCCATTGGCTTTGTCACATGTGCTCACGCAAATATCGTTGATGATGCTCGTAGAACTGTTGCTAACAACTTGTCTACTGAAAAGAGAGTTGACTTATTCGAACAAATCCAAGGTTGGTAATTTTCGCGTGTATGTACCCTATTTATCAAATACTAATAATACTTAATCAAATAAACTTATAGATGAAATCTCGCCCACAAGGAGCAGAGCCTTATGTAGCAAAAGGACTGCAATAGATATTCTGCTTATACAGTTTTTCGCAGCCAAGGGAAATTTAGAGTTTGACAGATTTTTTTCAGATATTTGCATGATTTTGCAAAAAAATACAAGAGGAAGTTACTGAATCGAGATGCTGATTGCTAGAAGCGGCATAGACCTTTTGGGTAGGAATAGAAAGAGTCGGGGGATTGTTAATGCACGCAAGTACTATATAGGAGTTGTCGCTTTTAGTCGTTGCCGGCTGCCAGCATACCCAAACTATGGTATAACCAAAGAGAACGAGAAGGAGATGACTGAGGACCCTTTAAGTGAAGCGAAGCCTTGAGTAGATCCGTAGCACGAACTCGCCCACATACTTTGTATCGGAGTTATGGAGAAAGCCTCTGGTCAAGGGTGCTTTCGGCCGACGGCCGGAACTCTGTCCTCATTTACCGGCCGGTGGTGGAACCCTGGGCTGACCTTCCGCCTGGTGCTGTGCCGAACTTGTGTAGCCTCGTTCCGTGTATGTGTTTCTTGCCAAAATGGGTCGTGATCGCCAATCTATCACCAATCTGTCACCAATCAAACGCAACTTGCAAAACACGAAATCTAACCTGCAAATTCAGAACCTTCTGCTATTTTTCGAGTTTGTGATTGTTTATATTTCACCTTGATCTGAAATTTTTCACTACCTGGCAAATCTTTTAAGGTACCAATAAATAGACTATCTGACTTCACCAAAAGTACCATAAAGGGTACTAGCATGTATATCAGCAATAGACAAAATCGTCCACCGTCCACTAGCAAACAGGAGTCCGGACACTTTCCCTCCTCTTCTCTCTTCTTTTACCTGTACTCTTAGTGGCTGGGGGGGGGGGGGGCGCGTTGAAATTTGCCTTTTTTGACGTGCCCATTTGCCCATATCGGGGCAATTGTTTATTTACGTTATGTCGTAGTTCCTCCTCTATTTTGTACTATGGCGATTGATTTTGTATCAGACATTTTCAATTTTTTTTTTTGTCGTATTTTTTCTATCTACTTTTTTTCCGGATGTGTATCATTTTTTTTTTTCTTCTTTTCCTATATACTTCACTTTCTTTCACGTCTGGTATGGTAAATTGATTCGGCTCCTCAGTTTAACTTGTCCTTCGCTTCACACTCTCGACTGCTGATTCAAATTTTCTCGTCCTTCGCTTCTTTAGCACCATCTAAAAGTGTCACCATGCCAGTGCAATTGCCTCCAACGGCCACCATAAATATGGTGGAAAGAGCAGACAAATCCTCCCTGTCATCCTCGTCCTCTCACTCGTCCGACTCCTGTGATCATAACAGCAGCGCTGAATGTGAAAAACCAGTCTCCTCTGACTCGTTGGCCATTGGATTGGGAGTGGGGATCCCTGCTGCTGTGACTCTTATTGTTTTGGGGTTCTTTCTCTTCAGAAACTACCGTAAAGACAAAAAAGAGTCGTTAGAACACGATCCTGACTTCGATGAAAATGGTGAGGCTACTGCATTACCTGACTTCCCACAAATGGAACAGAATCCTTTCAACGCTGGTTTACCCAAACCAAAATTCAATAAATCCAATACCTCGCTTTCTGGCCATTCTACCATGAAAGATGATCCTTATCTCGATAATTTTGTGTTGCCTTATCATCATCAAACCGGCTCCAAGCTTTCTCTTGACGAATATGCCCGTAACTTGGGCTCCAATCCGGGATTTTCTGCCAGTGAACGTGGTTCGGCCTATATGAACCCAGGGATTCATTCTCGGACCAGAAACTCGAGCCTCAGTAATATTCAACAGCCAAGTGCTCAAGTTTCTCCCCAGAAATCAAATTTGAAGTCTACTTATACTAATACCCAAAGTACTTCTCCACTTAAAACAAGAACAATGAGGGATGAAAAATACACCAATTTACCGAACGAATCGGTTGTTTCTCATTCTAATGATTACTACAGTAATAGTAATACTTTGAATGAAACCTCGAACTCGGAAGACTCGAAACACCAAAATGAGGACAAACTTTCGGAGAAGTTTTCCGTGAATTATGAAAATGAATCCAGCGACCTCCCTCTCAATAAGTCCCTCAATCAAAGTAACAACTCGTTCAACACCACCAGGGAGGAATTTGCTGCTGCTGAGAACCAACCTACTAAGTTGGCCAATGCCTCGGTTCCAGTTGTGGAATCTCCTTTCGAAGATAAGTTTGATGTGAATAAAACACCTTTTGAAGAAAAGCTAGGTAGTCGTGAAGTTTCTCCAGAACCAGAATTCGAATCAAGCATAAAAGGCGTGGAACACGAATCTACTGATTACGGAGATGGGTTTGACTTCTCCAACAGCACCACCAATGATGCTACAACTGAAACTACCCCAGCATCACAAGACAGCCACCTTGGTTTACCAGATAATGGACCTAAGAGAAACAAATCCCCCAGAATTTCTGCATTCAACTTATTAAAAAACGACAGTGACGACGAAGATGCACCTTTTGAAGATTCCATCGAAGGCACCCCTCTCAGTCCTGAACAAGACGAAGAATTAAGGAGAATGAAATCGGTCTATAAGGTATACTTTGACCGGGAAAACTCAACGAGACAACCAGGTAACGATGATAATTTGGAAGCTCGTTACAGATTCCAACCTGATCCTAATATGCCTTTACCTGAAAAAGATATGGACTACTTGAGAATCAACAGTGAATTGAAAACTGATACTGACTATCACAAGAGATTGACTACTACTTCTTCGATATACAACGAAGACCCCATTTTTTCTCATGAAGACCAACAATACTATGACCAACAATTAGCACCACATCAACAATTTTACCAGCCGCCATTGCAGCATCAGCAACAACATCCAGACTACCAACAACAACAACAAGAACAGCACCAGATCTACCATAAATATCAACAAGCACCACCACCACCAGTAGCATTACCACCATTGCAAACATTACCTTCTGCATCTGAGATCAGAAAATCCACCATTCAAACTTATACCGATTATCAGCCAAGGTCTAAAAATCAGGTCACTTCACCTACGGGAGGCAAACAGCCGTTCAATCCTATCGATAATGATGGAGTCTGGACCTCACCACCAAGTGTAACACAAGCAACGTTCTATCCACAACAACCTCATGGTGGCTATGCTCCTCCATTAAACAACGGGTCATCATCTTCGGTGATACCTTCTCCTACTCAAGTGGCTAGATCTTCCGTGGTGATGTTAAACCCGGTCACCGAGATCACCAAACAGAGAAAGTTCAAACCTGCTGGCTCTTTGGGAGTCAACACCAGAGCGGTACCAAGCCCTACGATGATGCAATCCAATGGAAGTTTGCCAAGTCCTAACAGTTATAGTCAGAGCCAATTTAACAATGAACCCAATCACGATAATGATTTGATTCCTGGCAACCGCAATGACGTTAGAAGAATGATGAACACCAACTTTTGATAGTGTTTTGTATGAAGCTTACATGCTATACCTTATTTAATAGACTAAAAGTAGAAAAAGTACATACAGTGTAGATTCGGAGGAGAATATGAGTCGTTTATATTGAAGAAAAAATTACTAACTCTTTTATAACGATAATAAATCAATGAAGTCAGTTTTGCTTATCACTTCTACAACTCAATTCAGTGCGGTTGTAATATAATTATTAATAAATCAATGCTAATATACAATGGGGTCCCATATTCCTAAGGTAAACTAAGACACTATTCTTAACCCTTAAAACCATGACAGAGACTATGTTTTAGTTCTCATATACCGGGGATGGAAGCCCATGGCTCGTTTCATGATTTTGCTTCTGATTCGCTCACACGCCGTCTATGCTAAGTCATAATCGTCAATCTTGTTCTTGAACTTGAGAACATTTCTCTTGATCTTGGAACTGTCCACCCAGGTAAGGTAATCTTCCAAGTTTCTGGTGATCAAATAAGCAGGGTCAGTGATAACATTAGGTCCCACTCTAACATGACCTTGTTCAACAAAAGTAATGGCATCTTTGATATTCTGGGCCATTCTGAGACGGCACATGACCACCCCGATTCTTCTTCTGCAGAAAGCACTGACGGTGATTTTGTTCTCTAAGTCGGAGATTTTAGATTTGGTTGCAAGTATCCCCATATTATACAATTTTTCAAGGAGAAGCTGCTCATGCTTTATTCTGTAAGGGTCTTGTGGTTGTAATAACGAGAGTTTGTGTGCTAGTTTCCTTATTTCACCACAGATCTTGTTGTATTTGTAGTAGTCTTCACGATTCTGAATGTGGTACATGCTCATCACTTGAGTATCACGATGCCCATCGTCTTGTTTCCAGTCGAGAAAGTCCACCTTTCTCAACAACTTTTGCTCATGATGTTTCAACTTACGAACCATGATCTCTGTACGAATCTATAAATAAAGGAATTAACACCTAAGATGAGCTGAGGTAAAGCTTTTATTACAGAAGTGAATTTTCACTATGAATTTTTCATTTTTATTATTTTTTTTTTCTGCTCTAACATATTTTTTTCCTACATATTATTTTTTTTCTTCTCACTATCACAATTTTTCACCAATAATTTTTCACTTACCAACGACAACCTCTATTAGCATTAACAAACCCACGAACATCCCTCTTAAAAACACACACCATCACATCATTATAGTCACAGAATGCTTTCCAGAATACCTAGGATTCAGTTGCGTTCTTTTGCTACGTCCGTGGTGAACAAGTCCAATATTGGTAAACTTTCCATCAGACTTCCTGAAGGTGTTAGCTGCCATAACGAATTTATTCCTTCCGAGTTTTCCCAATCATTTTCCAAAGGAAGTAAAGTGTATCCCCGTGACCAGAAAATCACCGTGAAGGGTCCATTGGGTGAATTAAGTGTAACTGTTCCAAGCTTCGTCAAATTCGTCAGTGAAAATAACTCCGTTTCTATCAACATTGAAAACGAAGATGATGCCGTGCAAAGATCAATGTGGGGAACTACAAGAGCCTTGCTCCAGAATAACGTCATTGGAACCAGTGAGGGCCATTTGGCTATCGTGAAGTTCGTAGGTACTGGTTTCAGAGCTACCATTGAAAACGCTAGTAATGGACGTCAAGTAGTGGCATTGAAAATAGGATTACCATATTTACCTAAGATAGAAGTGCCCGATAATCTTAAAGTATCGTCGCCAAACCCTGCCAGACTCATTATCGAAGGGCTTGACAAACAACAAGTGAAGTTGTTCGCTGCCAGAATCAGAGAATATAAAAAGCCAGAACCTTACAAGGGAAAGGGTATTTTCGTCAACGACGAAACCATCAGATTGAAAGAAAAGAAGATCAAGTGATCGAGTTGGAGCCTTGGACTTGGCTATTCATGTATATACTTTCTTAAGCCAATCAGATATCCGTACACCATATATTTAGATCAACAAAAATATCATCGGAAGTAAGACTAGATGAAGCTATATTAACACAGAGGTACCAGCAAGCACTGGTGTACTGTATGAACTACCTCTGTAAAGAACATGGCATGTTCGCTGTATCATCTCCATCGAGCTGAAACTGCACCCGTGCACCAAACCACCGCACGACTCTCATAATTTTTCAAATTTTTTCATTATGAGCCGACCTGTTACTAACCACAACCGACGGTAACATGAACAGAGGGCTATTTACTTCCTTCCGTAGAGGATTTGGGGGTGTTGTCGTAAAGCCCATGACTTTTAGTCGTAGTGCTGCTCAAATTACGTCGATACATGCCATACCAACTCTCAAAACTTCTCCACCCAAAATAAATCATACTTTAGAAGCATCGAATTTAAGAAAAAGATTGACGGAAAGACCAGGATTACTTGGCATTAAACAAGGGATGATAACTTGGTTCACAAATGACGGTAAAGAATTCGCTGCCACTGTGATTGAAATCAATTCTTGTGAAGTGATCGCCAACAAAACCGTCGACACAGAAGGATATAACGCAGTTTTATTGGGCCAAGTGGACAAATTGAAGAATGTTTCCACTAAGCAGTTACATAAATTTGAACAAGCTGGTGTGTCCCCAAAAGCCAATCTCGGCGAATTCAGAATAAGAGAAGCAAGTGGTATAATCCCTGTAGGTACAGAATTAAAGGCTGATTTCTTCGCTGTGGGCCAACTAGTGGACGTTAAAGGAGTGAGCAAAGGTAAAGGTTTTGCTGGGGTTATGAAAAGACACGGATTCCATGGTTTGAACGCTTCCCATGGGGTTTCAAAAGCTCATAGATCTGCTGGTGCCTCTGGTGGTAACCAAGACCCTGGTAGAGTGTTACCAGGTAAGAAGATGGCTGGTAGAATGGGAGGTAAGAGCTCCACCAGCATGAATAACGAGGTTTTGTTTGTTGATGGTGAGAATGGAATTTTGATCGTCAAGGGTCAGATTCCAGGGCCTAAGAAAGCTTACGTGAAAATCAGTGATTCTAAAAAACTTTACGGTCATTCATTGATTTCTTTGAAGAAGGATTAGTTGTACATAGTAAATACATATACATAGGAAGTGAGAGCACGTAGACAAGATAGTAGGATAAACAAGAACTAGAGAGCTTTCACCTGGTGGTAATGACCTCAAGACAACCAGTTGAAGACCCGTATAAATACTTGATCTTTTGCAATCAAAAGAATTGATTGTAGAAGTTTCCAAAAAATACAAAGTACACCATTAACAAAGACAATTCCCGGATGGTTCTGGTAAAAGGCAAGAACCATGTACGACTGTGAAATTGATCTTCTGGTGACAAGGAGCAAAAATTTGCTAGTTGAGGATTTTCGCTCTCTTATATACCCAGACAGGGCCGGGTAACTTGGTGCACGGGTGTAATGAGATATTATATACAAAGGTTTCTGGAAACGAAGGAGGAAACCACAGCATGTGACCAAGGAGGGTTCCTGGTTGTAGGAGCAACCAGGTAACTGAAACGAACAGGGGTGGATGGTCGCTGCTACGTAAGTAGGGTGATTTCATCTTTGAATGTACGGATTTTATTTCGACTGTACGAATTTTCTATTTAATGACTATGTATAAGGATTATCTTGATCTTGTCAAGACTGAGTTGGTTAAGAATTCAAGAGCACTTCTAGCGTCAGATTCTGGCAATTGTCTAAGGTTCTCTAACGCCAATTGGCAATATTCTTGTGCCATTAACCGGGTTTTTTCTACCCCATCGTACTTGATTACTGTATTTCTAGCGATCTCAACGTCTCCTGGCTCACTAAACTTTCTAGCAATGAGCTCTCCCAACCCCGGCTGTTCTCTCCAAGCAAATAACACCGGTGCTGTAGCCAACCCCAACTTCAAGTCGGCCTGACTTGGCTTACCAAAAGCTTTTTCACTAGAGGTGTAGTCCAACATATCATCAACGATTTGGAAGCACAACCCTAAGTTACGACCAAACTGATAACAGTTTTCCACGATATCGATATTGGAACCACTTAACACAGCAGCGGACCTCAGAGACTTAGACATTAAAGACGCAGTTTTCAAATAAGTTTTGTGGAGATAGTATTCGAATGCAGCATTAACGTTGGTTTCATGGCTAATTTCATTATTAGGACTTGTAACTGAGTATTCATGTAACTTCGTAGGTACTTTACCAGTAAGATTGGGGATCTTTTTGTTTTCTCCATCTACGTCTATGCTATTTTCATCATTATTCATTACGGTGTTTTTCAATTGCATAAACTCCCCTTCAACCAAATTGGCAATTGAAGTCGACAACAACTCGATCACTTCCGGGTTTCTTAATCTAGCCAATGCCACAGAAGCTCTCCCTAAAAGGAAATCCCCGGCCAAAATCGCCATTTTGTTGGTGAATGCAATGTTACCACTGGGCCTTCCTCTTCTGGAGTCCGAAGAGTCAATGACGTCATCATGTAAAAGGGAAGCCGTGTGAATCATTTCCACGATTTCAGCTAATCTTCTCTGCTTGGGTAAGATTCCATTGACGTTCTCGAACTTCGGTAAAGTTTCCATAGGCTTGGAAAGTGGGTCCAAGATAACTTTTGGATTTATGCCATGTAATATGGCAAGGGGACTCAAGGAGTTATCCACAGATTTTCCTGCTAATGATATATGACTTTCTCCGTGCTTATACGTTTGAACATCATCATAATCGATGTTTATCCTTGTTCTTTCACTAACAGGAATCTTGGACAACGCCTTGGATAACAATAGAACAATCAAAGGTCTGACAGTCTTGCCATCCGATTCAAAGTAGTAGGAGCTAACTCGGTTGAGCGTCGGATGGCCGGAACCAATCAACCCTGCAATTGACTTGGCCAAATTGGACATTTCATGGCTGACTATGGAAAATGGATCGGAAAACGTCGAAGCCGAAGCTGGCTGCACCAACTTTTCCCCAGCCTCAATGGCAGCTTTAAACGAATTGGAGGACTGATTTAAACGCGAAGAACAGTAGAGTCCTCTTGCCGATCGTATGTAATTAGGAAGGGATCTGGGTATTTTTTGATGTCTTAATATGGAACTCATGATCTTCTACAAAGGTATAACCGGAAAGCAAGCTGGAAAAAAAAAACAAAAAAAATGAAATGACAAAAAAGAAAACAGCAAGAAACAAAAACTCTATGGAAATCAGACGACCTTATAGGCTGTATATACAAGTTGTCGCTGGTTGTAATTAGAATATTAGGTATTGACTGCCGAGTTTCTCAGTAGTTTCTGACGACTACAGAAATTTTTCACTTTCTGGTGACTTTTTCTTGCTACAGTGGTGTACGGGTTCGTACCTGAAGGCTCTGCAAGAACAGCTGCAAGTTTTACACCCGAAATCGGCCCTGTTTAGAATTTACGAACACTTTGAAGTTCTAGTTAATTGAGCGTATATAATGCTTTAATTTGGTCTTGCCTTTGTTATATATTACTTCATTTTGCCGCAAACAGTGAATTGGAGTACAATTGCTGCTTTTACTATAGGATCTCCACTATTGATCTGAGACTATAGAAGGTTGCGTAGAAGGTACAGAGCTCAAGATCACAATAACTTTCGTTAAAATAAATATTGATGAATGAAATACATAATCACATAAAAAATATTCAACTCGTAATAAAAAAATGCAACAACTCTAACTACCTTCTCTAAGGACCATAAGAAATCTCTCGTTTCAAAACCCTAGTAGTACTGGGCCCTTTGATTTTCATGAAGGTATTGCAAAAAGACATCAGGAGAAGTCAACGTTCCAAGATTTCTTTGGGCCTGGATGTCAAGGAAAGTGAGTCCAAAGATAAAACTGGCATTAACCCACCCAAATCCCTCTGTGGCTACTCCTTTAAAATCTGCTCCCTGGTTTCCATACTCCGCATCTACCTTATGAGGTACTGCACCCTTCAATACATTATACTTTTCAACAATCACCCCGTTATAGTCAACAAAAGCACGAATCATCATGAATAGCCATCTATACACCAATCTTCTGGCTACTCCATCATATCCATAGTTGCATAATCCAATCCATGCAAGTATCTGTTGGGGAGCCCATCCAAAAGGATAGTCCCATTGACGGGAAGGTCGATTCAAGGTAATTGGTCCACGAGACTTCAAGGTTCCCGAAACTAAACCTCCTGCTTCTTCAAACTTGGAAATACTATTTGCAACCAATTTGTCTGCTTGTTGTTGAGTGGCTGCCTTTGAGTACAATGGCCAGAAACAAGTTGCTGACTCATAACCTGTTTGCTCTTCGGTTTTAACATTATAGTCATAAAACATCGAGTCTTTATCATTCCATAAGTACTTGGTCATGTTTGATTTTCTAATCTCTGCCAATTTGGTCCATTTCTTGCTTGACTCCCCTTCCAATTCACCATTAAAGAACGAATCGATAATGAAGGAAATATCAACCTCATACTTGTGCAATAAAGAATTCAAATCAACAGTAGCCAAATAGGCAGCTTTACCTTCCAATCTGTAAGAAGTGTCATGACCTGACTCTCTAACTGCTCTATCGTGTAAGAAGTATTCATCTAGACGAGGTTCAGAAATTTCCTTGTTATTATACTTTTCAATGAACTCGACTTGCGAAACATTGTATTTGTCAAGATATGGCTTTAAAATGGAATCAAAATGCGATGCTTCTGTTTCTGGAGGAATTCCAACACCTTCGGGATGATAACAGGATAATCCAGTTTTTTCATCCAATCTTGGTTTAGTGCACCAAACATTTTGGTACTCCGTGATTGCAGCTAATACGGATCTCTTTAAGAAATCAAGGTGTTCCGTCAAGTTCTCTGGTTGGACTTCTACTAATTTATTAAATACTCGCAATGCCATATCAGTCAAAAATGGAGGTTGGGATCTACCCAAATAGTAAGATCTGTTTGCGTTCAATATCTTTCCATAATGGTTAATTTCGTAGATGAAACTCTCTGTCATTCCTTTGGATAGTTCCAAATTGGTTTGGTTCTCATGGGTAACACTAATGAGTAAACCAAGAACAATCATATAAGAGTCCCATCCATACAATTCGTTGAATCTTCCACCAGGAACCACATAGGGTTCATTGATTAAATTGTCAGGGTTCTGAGGGTCAGGATGAGAGGCCAATGCTAATAATCCTGGTTTCTTATTGATCGACTTAATGAACTCGGCATCAATTACTTCAGGCAACAACTGAACATCAAGAGTGATGTTGGGGTTTTTTTCTTTAATTTGTTTATAGTAATGTAACTGATCGGGTCTATCGTGAGGAACATAAATCCGAACGCTTTCTTTATTTTTAATTAAATTACCTTCTTCATCATAGTATTCTTCTTCGATCTTAGTATCTTTTGCCATATCTACAATATTTTCTGGAGTAAGTCGACGGGACAAGCTCTTCCAAAATTGAGTCTCGATCAACCTTTTCATTCTATTGACGGGATTTTCTCTTAAGCGATCCTCATCTAAAAGCAATTGGTTTCTTCCGAATCTACGAGCAATAGTCAATTCTTGTAACAAGTTCAGCAACATATAAGTACCTCTAATTGTTGATTGTCTAAATCCATTAGAATTAGCAGTTCCTAGTTTCAAAACTTTTGGCCCGGTATCGTCAATGGTGATCTGGAAATTATGGTCAGTATCCTCATTTCTTAAGAGTTCTTGCAATGTCAAATCTACATTGCTTATATAGAACTTCTTAGGTCTTAGAATGGTATCGTCTACCGAAGTTCTTCTAAACGGATGATAGTTGTGGAGTTTACTCGTGAGTCTATGAGCCCCCGCATTAACGTCCAAATCATCATTTGACGAGTCGTCTTCATAGAGAGGAACAATGGATTTTCTTCTATCAAAAGTTTGAGATGGAGGATTAGTGTTGGTGAAGGACTCGGCAATGGACCCTGATTTGATGGTATCATTGACTATAGGAGGTGAGATCACCTTTGGGGATGGTGACTTGTTGGTGTTCGAATTGGAAGATTCGGAGGAATTGGAGTGTGAGACAGGAATAGGGGTGGTTTCTTTCGAAGATCGTTCCATAATTGGATGGCTAACATCGTGGTTGGTCAACCAATCATCGGACCTCTTTTCAAACACGGAATACGTCCTGGTTCTGGCATACTTGGAGTTTTTTGAGGCAGTGGCTGGGTTCGTCTGAACCCCATAGTAGTTTTCGGGGTCATCAAAGGGATTATCGTCACTTCCAAACGAACTTGACTTACGCGGTGACATTGGACAAGATTTGGTGGAAATTGTTGGGAAATTGTTGGGAAATTGGTGGAAAACGGTGATTTATAGAACGTGAATGCAAAAAAACAAGGAATAATTGCGGGTTAGATTTTTGCGAGCTTTGAAGATGACAGGTAGAAAATTGGAGTTGCCGCAATTTTTTATTGGTGATTAGGAGTGCATTTTTTTGTTCGCTTATCAAAGGTGTACTCCGCACCGGTAACGGGTCTTTTATTGTGAAAGGGCATGACAGTGTTGTGTGTGAAAGAGATGCAAGATTTGCCGTAGCTTTGTTCATAGAATGTTAAAGGGCCGACAAGGGCAGGAAGAGGCTGACCTCTTGTCTATAATCAACCCCGTTATGACGTAGACTCTCTTCCATGGGCCAAGAAGCGGTTGTGTGATGTATAAATCACTGTCGTCAGGGTGCAAATGAAGGCTGTAATCACTGGTTCTTCGTTCAAGTAAATAGGTCTTCCGCGTCCACTGTTCGAACCCTGAGTTCAATTACATGGAGATGGCGGATGTATGCACGATTTCGCTGAATTCCTTTTGGTGAGGTGTTACTAGCCACTATCCATAGTTCCATACATGAACCGAAAAATATTTTTATGTGTCTCAATGCACTAGTAGAGACACAGCGAGATCTGATGCGTGGAGGGCGCAATTCCTAGTTCTGGTTATTATCCCAGACAAAGGCAAAATGTCTGAAATATAAATTCAGGCCAACGATATGCACGATGTATTACTTAGTCTTTTGCCTTGTGAGGTCGTACTTGTATAAATATAGCACTACGTATCCTACAGCATCTCTATGAGTAGCTGACTATGATATTCACCACAACACATTTTACCGACTAGACGAATCCATTGCTCGTGACTATAGCCTGTTTTGCAACCGTGCCACTGTCGCATAAATCTAGGCAACGCTAATAGCACCCTACCGGCCCACAAAAAATAACCCCGGTGCTACAGCAAGCTTAAGACTTCTCCCGGTTCTATACAGTGCCTATACTCTTCAGTGCTTCCTCCGGGCACCATCAAGGCCAAAAAAGGCAATCAACCTATCAAATTATGCACGTGATTACATGATTCCTCGGGATGTTAAATTGCTACTTATGTCCCCGGGGCTCGCCGGTGAGCCCACCCGGTTCTCCTCCTCTTACCCGGGGGCTAGATGTCAGCAAAAGTGCGACATTTGACATCAATCACAAAATTTGAGTGGGTGTGAAGCGGCCGACATTTATTTTTACCCCATAATCCGCGATCCTTCCCGAAACCACATGAATAAATGGTGAAATTTCTAAACTCCTATAAATACAGAGGAGAATCAGGCAAAAATTTGGTTTTCGACTTTGCAAAAAAAAAAAGCTTTTTTTCTTTTTTAATCTAACTTCTTTTAAATAGTCTACATCAATTACAATGGTCAAGGTTACAGTTTGCGGTGCTGCTGGTGGTATTGGACAACCATTATCCCTTTTACTTAAATTGAACAAGAACATTGACGAATTGTCACTTTTCGATGTCGTCAATGTCCCAGGGGTTGGTGCTGATTTATCTCACATTTGCTCCGACTCTGCTACTGCTTCTTTCTTACCAGAATCTAGAGAAGACAAGACTGCTTTAGCCAAATCATTGAAGGGCTCGGACTTGGTTATTATTCCTGCTGGAGTTCCAAGAAAACCAGGTATGACCAGAGATGACTTATTCAACATCAATGCCTCAATTGTCAGAGATTTGGCCCAAGGAATCTCTGAAAACGCCCCAGATGCTTTCGTTTTGATCATTTCTAACCCAGTTAACTCCACCGTGCCAATTGTCGCCGAGACTTTGAAGAAAAACGGAGTTTTCAACCCTAAAAAATTGTTCGGAGTTACCACTTTAGACATTGTTAGAGCCAACACTTTTATTTCGCAATTATTCCCCACAGAATCCAAACCAACTGACTTCAACATCAACGTCATTGGTGGACACTCCGGTGAAACTATCGTTCCATTATACTCTTTGGGTAACTCCAAGAAGTTCTTTGAAAAATTGGACGAAACCAAACAAAAGGAATTGATTCACAGAGTCCAATTTGGTGGTGATGAAGTTGTCCAGGCTAAGAACGGAGCTGGTTCCGCTACTTTGTCTATGGCTTACGCTGGTTACAAGTTGGCTGAATCCATCTTGGAAGCTGTTACCGGTAAGTCCGTGGTTGAATGCACCTTCTTGAACTTGGATGACAAGATCAAGGGTGCTTCCGAAGCCAAGAAACTCGTTGGTGGATTGGACTTCTTCTCTTTACCTGTTAAATTGGGTAAGGATGGTATTGAAGAAGTCAAGTATGAAGTGTTGAACGAAATCTCCTCTTCTGAAAAACAATTGTTGGCCGTTGCCATTGAACAATTGACCAAGAACATCGACAAGGGTGTAGCCTTCATTAAAAACTAAGTGTGTACTACATAAGTGATGATTACAACGTTTAGCGTATTTATTCAAAAAGTTCTACATTTCGGCGTCGTCATTCTGTAGACTACGAAGCTAGTCAACCACTGGCAAACTTCATCAACTTCTTTTTGGAGCTTGTAGTGCGTACTTCGGCGATTGCAACATCATCGTAAGGACCTACAAAATGTTTGCATTTTCCAGACAGACTGAGGGGATGTGGAGGTTTCCCCTCACAAAGTGTACGGGTCTTGTGTTACCTTTATTATCAGGATGTCGTCCTCTAATAGTTGACATCATAAAAATCCCCAGCTGAAGCTACTGTGAAGTCTCCTTTGGAATAGAGATACTGTCATTGTAAGCTGAGCCCAGCATCGTGGTCCCTCGCCCCACACTTTCGCATCACAAGGGATCGGCCTAATGTGTAGTTAGGATTGGTGCGAAAATTGTCGGCCCTTTTGGGTGGTTTTTGGAAGAAATATAGTTTCGGTAGACGGGAATTTGCTTTCATATACAGCCAATGCTAAGAATATCTGTTGCATCGCAGATCTGTAAGACATTCATACTATAAATTAGCTTCATATCCGGACCCAAACAGCCTTTGGAAGCTGCTTCTTTCTTCCTATATCCTGAGGCACGCACCTTTTCACACCGAACCCGTGCACCACCCGTGACCAAATGAAAATCTTTGCATCTTACAAAATTTCAAATAGGCGAAAAAATAAGCACACCTTCTTTTCCATCCAAAACAACAGCAAATCCCTCCCAATTAACGCCCAATCTGTCCTGCTTTGATTAATTGAAACCCTCGTCCAGTTCAATTAGTCAGTCTGTTAGAGCATCAATCCAATTTTTCTGTGGTGAGCGTTTTATTAAGTAGCCCATTTCGCTGGCATTCACGTCTCCTCCCCCTCCCGTTTTGCTCGTCGTTGGATCGGATTATCTAAGCACATCAAAACTGCAGTCGGTCACCAATCTGTCAGCAGTCTGTATACTAAGATAGGAATTCGATACCTAGCACCAGGGATCTGATTTACAACCTGTTTTAGACGTTTTTTTTAAAAAAAAGTTTGCCTTGTCCGCTGTTTCTGCCCGTACATTGTTTTTGTTATGGAGTCGATTCTAGACTTTTCCAAACCACTTGACATTACTGTCTTTGATCAAGTGGTTGATTCCTTTTATAAAGGTGGCCCAAATCAACAAAAGGCACAAACCATCTTGAATCAATTTCAAGAAAATCCTGATTCTTGGAAAACTTCGGATCAAATTTTATCCAATTCCACCAACTCACAATCGAAGTACATTGCCCTTTCATGTTTGAATAATTTGATTCAATACCGGTGGAAGTCTATTCCTGAAAATGAAAGAATTGGTATCAGGAACTTTATTGTCAACATGATTATTAGTTTGTGTGATAACGAGTTAGTGTTTGAACGAGAAAAAGCTCTAATCAATAAAATTGACTTAACTTTGGTTAGTGTTTTGAAACAAGAATGGCCCCATAACTGGCCTCAGTTCATCCCTGAGATCGTAGCTAGTTCCAAGTCCTCATTCAACGTTTGCGAAAATAATATGATCATCTTGAAGTTGTTGTCTGAGGAAATTTTTGATTATAGTCAAGATAAATTGACTCAAGCCAAAATTAAGAACTTGAAGTTAAGTATGAAGTTAGAGTTTGAAGAAATCTTCAAGTTATGCTACGAAATCTTGGATAAAACTAATAAGGCCAGTTTAATTACTTCAACGTTGAACACTTTGTTGAAGTATATTCCTTGGATTCCAATAAATTATATTTTCCAGTCTAACTTGTTAGATTTGTTATCTAACAAATTTTTGGCAAATCCAGAAACCAGATCGATCACTTTGAAAAATTTAACTGAAATTTCTCAGTTATCTACTGGGATCGAGAATGAAGAAAAGGTCATTTTATGTTTCAAACAATCCATGGATCAAATCTATCAAATAATCCCACCAAATACAAACTTGAAACAGTCATACGCTATCGCCAGCTCTAATGATCAGTCATTCTTACAAGATTTCGCCATGTTCTTGTGTACTTTCCTATCCAATCACCTACTCTCCTTAGAAAAGAATGAGTCTTTAAGAGATTTATTACTTACTTCATTAAACTACTTGATTGAGTTGTCGAAGATCGAAGAACGTGAATTGTTCAAAACTTGTTTGGATTACTGGAATAATTTCGTCTCCGGGCTATTTGAAGAAATTCAAAACTTACCGCAGAACGAGTTGAGTCCTCTCATGCAATTAACTTATAGCTCTAGCGTTAATAAGGCTATAAGTGGAGCCCCAGACCCAGCTATTCTAGCAAGATTTCCTTTAAGACAACATTTATACTCCGGAATCTTGTCCAATTTAAGATTAGTAATCATTGAAAATATGGTGAGACCAGAAGAAGTTCTCATTGTGGAGAATGATGAAGGAGAAATTGTTCGTGAATTTGTAAGAGAAAGTGATACTATTCAATTATATAAGACAATGAGAGAGGTATTGGTCTATTTAACTCATTTAAATGTGGTTAATACTGAACAGATCATGAATGAAAAACTCGCTAGACAAATTGATGAAAGTGAATGGTCCTGGCAAAATATTAATACTTTGTGTTGGGCAATTGGTTCTATTAGTGGAACTATGAATGAAGACATGGAAAAGAGATTCCTTGTTTCAATCATTAAAGATTTATTGTCGTTAACCGAAATGAGACGAGGTAAGGACAATAAAGCAGTGGTTGCTTCAAATATCATGTACATTGTGGGCCAATATCCAAGATTTTTAAAAGCACATTGGAAGTTCTTGAAAACAGTGGTGAATAAATTATTTGAATTCATGCATGAAACTCATGAAGGTGTTCAGGATATGGCTTGTGATACTTTCATCAAAATCACCAATAAATGTAAGAAACATTTTGTGGTTATCCAACAACAGGAGCGTGAACCATTTATTGACGAGATTATTAGAAATATTCAACAGATTACTGTCGATTTACAACCTCAACAAGTCCATACTTTCTATGAAGCTTGTGGGATAATAGTGAGTGCTCAAACTTCAAAAGAAGCTCGTGATAAGTTATTAAATGACTTAATGTCATTACCAAATATCGCCTGGAGTGCAATTATCCAACAAGCTGGCCAGGATCCTCAATTATTAACCAACACCGAAACAGTTAAAATCATTGCCAATATCATCAAAACCAATGTCAGTGTCTGTAAAGCCTTGGGACCTGGTTTCTATTCACAATTAGGACTAATGTATGTGGACATGTTATCATTGTATAAAGCAGTTAGCTCTATGATTTCTGATTTGGTGTCTTCCGATGGGCTTATTGCGACTAAGACCCCTAAAGTAAGAGGTTTAAGAACAATTAAAAAAGAGATTTTAAAGATGATTGAAACTTATATCAACCAAGCTGACAATTTAGAAGAAATTGTCAGAGATTTGGCACAGCCTTTGTTTCAAGCAGTGTTGGAAGATTATAAATCCAATGTTCCTGATGCCAGAGATGCTGAAGTACTTAATTGTATGACAGCATTGGTGGCTAAAGTTGGACCCATGATCCCTGATGGAGTCGTGCTCGTATTACAAAATGTTTTTGAGTGTACTTTGGATATGATTAAGAATGATTTTGTTGAATATCCTGAACATAGAGTGGAATTTTACAAGTTATTGAAAGAAATCAATATCAGATCCTTTAGTGCGTTGTTACAATTATCTGGAGATGCGTTCCAATCGTTGATTAATGCAGCATTATGGGCATTTAAACATAACAATAGAGATGTGGAAGATAATGGATTAATATTAACCTTGGAATTAATTGAAAACGTCGAAAAGTTGGGAAATACTCCATTTTCTAAAGCATTCTATGAGAACTTTTATTTCCAAATCTTATCCGATACCTTTTATGTTTTAACCCAACCTGATCATAAATCAGGATTCAGATATCAAGCACAACTATTGGCACAATTGATCCATCTTGTTGAGGATGGTGTTATAAAAGAGCCCTTATATACTTCGGATCAAGCACCTGAAGGAACATCTAATTCCGAATATTTAAAACAGTTCTTGGGCAACTTGTTGTCAGGAGCATTTGAAAACTTACAAGACGAGCAATTGATCAATTTCTTGAAAGTTGCTACTTCAGTTTATAAAGACTTGAACAAGTTTAAGAGCACATTAAGAGATTTCTTAGTGCAAATCAAAGAAGTTGGTGGTGATCCAACAGACTACTTATTTGCTGAAGATAAAGAGATTGAAAAACAACAACAAGAAAAAGCTCAAAGACAAAAAGACTTACAAGTCGGTGGTTTAATCAAACCAAGTGATATGGATGACTAATGATGTTTCAAATATGTATAATACCTTTTGTTCATCCTGTTACTCTCGATATCTGAGTCATTGGCCAGAGCTGCATGTGGAGTTAGAAGCGTTCATAAAGTATTAGTTCCAGAATATATAATTAATAGATGATGTAAAAATGGAAATAGTCAGTACCTTAAGCGTAGACTTATCGTTACAATGTGTCTACAGTGAATGCTGGCGATAAATCCTCTTGTCGCAAACTTCCTAATTTGGCATACTTTTGGAAAGAGAACATAACCGAAATGTGCCATAAGCTATTTACAATTATCACAAACGTACGCGTGAACCCGAGGAATAGTAACATATCCTGACCCAATGTGATATGCAGAAAGACGAGTTGCCTTGTAAAAGACTAGACCTCAATTCAAATTCTCCCTGTAAACTTCTCTCAAAGTGTGAGCACAAATTTGCTGCAGGTATCCACCAATATATATTCCTTTGCTCATACTTAGAACTGGGCGAAACCTCTGTTGAAGAAGGACATGAAACAATCAACAAAAGTTCACGTAATACTATGTTGGCTCATCTTGCCACGTATTTCCCAATTAGGCAATTATAATGATTCGCTGCGACAAAAAAAAAATTTGACGGGAACAAAGAAATCACATCAACAATTATATTTTTCACATTTCAATCGAGTAAAACGTCATTCACAGTTTGATTGATTAATTAATTAGACTTCATAGAATTCAATACCTAAGCATAGAATAATCAAATGAGTTCAAGTGAAGAAACCAAACCAAAGGTTGAAGAAGGAGTCAAGGCTACTCCAACAGTTCCTACCACCAACGTTTTCTCTATGTTCGGAGGTGCTAAAAAAGAAAAGAAAGAAGATGCCGAAGAAGGAGATAAAGTAGAAGAAAAGAAAGAAAAGAGCGAATCAAAAGAAGGAGATGAAGCAGCTGAAGAAGAAGAAGCAGATGTTCATTTTGAACCATTGGTTCAATTAGAAAAGGTCGAAGTCAAGACCAATGAAGAAGATGAAGAAGTTTTATATAAAGTCCGAGCCAAGTTATTCAGATTTCATGCTGACACTAATGAATGGAAAGAAAGAGGTACTGGAGATGTCAAATTCTTAAAGCATAAAACCACCAACAAGACCAGAATTTTGATGAGAAGAGATAAAACCTTGAAGATCTGTGCCAACCATTTGATTTCAGGTGACTATGAATTGAAACCAAATATCGGCTCCGACAGATCTTGGGTTTACACCGTCACTGCCGACATTTCTGAAGGAGAACCAGAAGCCCAGACTTTGGCTATCAGATTCGGTAACAAAGAAAACGCTGACAAGTTCAAAGAGTTCTTTGACAAGGCCAAGCTGGCTTAAATCTGGCCGTGACCAGTCTGACCCAAGCTGGCCGAAGCTTAACTTCGTCCAGCCGAAATTCAGCCGCAAGGCAACAACTACATAGTAATAAATGATATAATATAATCGTCTTTTTCTGTGACAAATACGTACACCTTGTAAATTAACCTCCGTGCACCACTTTACTATACCCCCGTGCACCACGTTCAGCTTGTTGATGCGTTCCACGTGGTTTTGGAACCATCATCTTGACAGATAACTGGTCTGGTAATTGGAATTATTTCACCAACTCGAACTGACAGGCCGCAATGAAGTACGGTAAGTATTTGGCGTCCCGGCAGTTAGAACTTCCGGAGTACTCGGGTCATTTCATCGACTATAAGGCGCTAAAGAAGTTAATCAAACAGTTAGCCATTCCTGCCACCAACACCAACGGGGTGGTGATAACGCAGTCAGAAAACATCCACCATACACTAAAGGAGAACAAAGCATCGTTCTTTTTCCGTGTCGAAAGAGAATTGGACAAGGTCAACCTGTTTTATCTTGAAAAACAAGCAGATTTGGCCATAACTTTGGATTTATTAATTGTGAAAAAGAATGAATTGATTGTCAAATCTGGTGATGGATCAGATAATAAATCTTTATTCAAAAACTCCATTTCTTACTTAAACTTGTATCAAAGTTTCAAGAAAATTCACCAAGACTTACTCCGATTACAGCAATTCATCGAACTAAATGAGACTGGGTTTTCAAAAGTAGTGAAAAAATGGGATAAACGATCAAAATCTCATACCAAAGAATTGTTCATACTGACAGCTGTGAGTGTGCAACCTGTATTCCATAAGAATGAAATCAATGAATTGAGCGACTTGGTTACACAGTCGTTATTTGATCTTGAATCCATCATGGACGGTGATTATTCTGTGTTAAGTAATTATAAATCTTCGCTTGCTACTTCTGGAAGTGCTAGTGATAAAACTGATTCAGAAACTCTTCCCAACCATCCTCCATTTTCCAGACATAACTCCGTCAATAGTTCGCATAATAACCACGAAATCGACGAATTATACTCCAGTTTCGTCAATGTGGCCACTATTAAAGATCCTGACTTATCGGTCTTAACCCGTTGGGTCAATAAGGTGAAGACACCAGTGCCAAACGAGCCAGAACGACCCTTCAACGCTACTGAGAAGTACAAGCTTTCTAAAATATTCGCATTATCAATAACTAATTTACAAATATCAGACAATTTCTTAGAGTCGTTTTTGAATTTGATAAATTATCAAGTCAATTTTGATTTCACCAATGATGACATCAATAATAACAAAAATATCATTCATGAATGTTGCTCAATTCCTCCTGCTTCTAATCATGAAAGTAGCCAGCATGTCTTCATAAATAATGGAGTAAAAGTTGTGAATTCTACAGACTCCATCAACCATTCTAGAACATTTGTTGTAGACTACATCATGAAAAACTTGTCTAGAGAAACCTGCCAAAAACTCCTCGTTTGTAAGGATTTCAACGGAAGAACTTGTTTGCATTATGCCTCTCAGAACAACAGATTAGATTTGCTTAATATCATCTTACCTTTTTTCCCTGGAGATCATATTGACGATCTCGATAATGATTCGATGTCAGCTCTTTTATTGGCCATTAAACATGGTAATTTTGACATCATCAAAAGATTGGTTGAAGAAGGCAGTAATTGCAATCCAGAAACTGACGAGTTAAAATTACAGTATCTCCCAATTAACTATGCTTGTAAGTTTGGAAATTTTCAAACAGTGGAATTTCTTTTGGCTTCTAGTAAACCTAGCAGTTCTTTAGTGAATCAGCAAGATGTTGAAGGGTTGTTACCATTGCATGTTTCTGCTCGTTCTGGTCATTTTAAATTGATAAAGCTTTTGATTCAGTATGGTGCTGATATCAATAAGTTAGATGGACTCAATAAATGGCCACCATTATTTTATGCTGCTCTGGAGGGCCACGTGAAACCTACGCAAGAATTAGTTAATCTCGGTGCAAAATTAGATATCATTGACGAAGACGGCTACAACGTGTTGTACTACTGTGTAGTGGATGGTCATATTGACGTCTTGAATGAGTTGTTACCTTATTATAACCAAATATTTGGGGTTAAAACTCACTTCTCTGAGAACCAAAAACCTCAACAAAATGCCAAATCCATTTCTTTTGATGCCTACGAGAATAAAGAGAGTGCCATGTCAATCTTAGATGAAGGAGATGATTCAGAAGACAGTGGAAGTATTGATAAGGGAAATGTAGATTCAATTCCTCACCTTCAATTACCACCACCAATTTTACCACTAAGGCGATATGGACATAATTTCTTAGAACAAAAAGTTTTAATTGAATTGTTTTTCTCTAGTGACTCCAGTTTCATTAATCTTTTCAATTCCACTACAGACCTAAAACCAGGAAGATTAACATTAACATCTAATCTCTCAGATATAATCCCTAGAAATATTCTTTTGCCAGTGTCCGATGAAACAAAGGCCAACAACAATTGCATATTCCAAACTGATATTGAATCTTTGAGTGAGTTTAGAATTGATTTTGAAATTTTCCCTAAATTTGGTACCAGACTTATTGCCAAAACTACAGCATTGACCTTTTCCCAAATTGATACATCTTCACCCGAAATCAACTCTATTCAGTTGCCATTATTTGACTTGAGGCTTAAGAACATCGGAGAATTGAAATTCGACTACCAAGTAATCTTTCCCTTCTCGGGTACTTTATTGGAAACATCAAAATTCGATACTTATTGGAAGTCTTCAACGAATTTTGTCAAAAATAACCTGAAGTTGAAGTTCAATGCTGCCGGGGGATTATCGCCAAATAATTTTCTATCGCCTTCAAGTCTTCATGCTGCCTTTGGTTCTGGCACTAATGGTAACACTAACAACCCTACCATCACCACTACTTCTGAGCTTGCATCGGGGTCATCTTTTGTTACTGCAACATCATTATCTGGAGAGTATTTGAGAATCCAGATTTGTTTGTTGAACGATGGAACGCCAGTAGTATGTCCTCACTGGTCAATTGCAGTCACTGGCGACATCGACTTGTATTTGCCCAACTTGTCTCTCGAGCAATTGAGTTCCATGACTAATAGACTATTTGACTACAATAAAGTGATACGGGACTTGTCGAAAATGACAAAGAAAGACTTGCCATTGATTAAGAAATTACTCAAAATAATCTACTTGCCATTAGACCTCTTGCTTGAGATTTTAAACGTCGAGATCAACTTGAATCTCGAATTGATATTTCCTTCTCTTTATGAGTTGGAAAACCTACCATTTGTTGGGAATATTCAACTGAATTTAAACAACTTCATTGATTTCACACTCAATGATGTTTTTAATCACATCAGAAACCTGAAGATTAAAAGTGGATCAAATGCTGGAAGATCAATACTATTTGTTTCTTCCAATTCACTTATTTGCAAGATTCTCAATTGGAAACAGCCCAACTTCCCGGTTTTCTTGATAATGAATGGTATCATGTACAATAACGAAAAGAGATTGTTTGAATCAAGAACCACCAATGGTTTAATCATTGATGACTTGAAAAACGATAATTTGCCTTACCCACCTCCGATTGCTGAGAGTGGAAATCCTTCTGTAACCAAGAGAAAGGATGCATTACTTGCTGATGGACAGGAATTGACTATCAGATCCATCAAGGAGGCGGTGAATTTTACCATGAACAACAATCTCATTGGGTTAGTTACTTCGATTCATTTACTTAACCTTGTGCCGAAACTAATTCCTTTGATTAGATCAAGGGGATTAATTCTTGTTGCTTCCAATGACATAAGTAATGATAATGACGAAGATGATACTGCTCTTAATAAAGAGTTAGATTCCTACACGAGAACTGAAATTAATGGTTTGAGATTCGATGACGTCTTAAGTTTCAAAGAGAATATTTCGATGTAAATAGAAAAAAGTTCTTAATAAATTTTGAACCGTGAATTGAATGGTATGCTGTGCCAGACGGGGCTGAATTATTACAATGTAGACGGACATTAGCGTCTTCTCCTTGGTGGAGGGGGAGGCGGTGGATTACCTGACCTTGAACTATTAATACCTGTAGTTTTTGAGCAGTCAAAATTAGGAGGTAATGGTGCCTTCTTTCTCATAGCCTTCTGCACTAAAGTGTTCGATGATACCGAAGAAGAAGATGAATTGACCTCCAGATCGATATAAAACTGACTTTTTGGAGGTAGAGATTTATTTAAGTACTCCTTGGGTAGATCTAATAAGTTGGGTTCGGTTTTTTCTGCAATGGAGAGTTTTCTAAGATCGTTAGCTAGGAAGATGTTATGGTTATTATTTTGGATCAATTCACTTTCATTTTCACCTAAAGTAGGGATATTGCCTAAGTTATGCATAGTTGTGTGCTTATGATAGTCACTTCTGGTTGAGGCTCTCATAGAAGTAATTCTGGTAAAGGATGAAGCCAAAGAATCATTTGAACCGTTTTCGTGTTGAAGTTTGGTCAAACTTGTCTTCGAAGCTAAAGAAGTTGCTGAGGAAAATGATGACAACGGATCCGGTTTCTGTCTCTTCTTTAGCCACGATATTGATAAGCATTTTGTAGCAAGATTTGCAATGACAGAATCACCGCCAGAGGACCCTCCAGAGTCAGCATTCAAGATCAAATTTCTTAGCATTTCGACTATTTCATCCACTTTATAGCCCTCATGCAATTCACTCAATTGAGAGAACATTAGTAATGGGTACATTACTTTTAGGAAAGTTATTATGAGCATTCTGTTTTCATTATTACTGTCGTTAGTGTATTCCAAATCGTTTAGTTCTCGGATGAAGATATCCACCAAGATCTTCAAATCGTTTACGTAAGGTAGCTTGGTAGTAAACGATGAGGTGAAAACTAGGTAAAGAAATTTCAAAATCAAAATCTTGATGATGTGAGACTCTTCCCGATTTATGTGATAGACCAAGAGATTGATAAACCCAGGTATACCATTTGCAAAAGAGGAGTCGGGGTCGAACCCATTTATGAGACCATCGAAAACCTTGTTGTGAATGTCTGGACAGCTGTAGGACTTCATGAGGTATTGCTCATTGATCAATAATAGGAGCTTAAACTCTTCGTAAGCAATGAGCTTGTCAATATCCGCGAAATCATCGCCGTCGATGTCGTAGTTGTTGAAGTTTTCATTGGCCAATAAGTCTTTAATCAACGTCTGTATAAGCGCTGTTCTGGTAGTAAGACCACGAAACTCTCCATCGGTCAAGAGCTCCACATGGTAGAGATATTCAAATACAATGTCACAGCTGAATCGAAGTAGGACAAAGGAGGACTGCGTGAGTTTTGAATGAGTTATATATGCTGAGATGAAGTTGGAGATGATAGTGATAAAGTCCAATTTGACAAACGTTTCAAACAACCGAGCGGTGTCTATGTCTTCGATTGCAGCGTTTTGTTCTTGAGAGTCGTCAGCGCTGTTCTTTAACTTAAGGAGCAATAAGAGGGCTATGAACAAGAATTCTTTGAGGTCGCTGTCGTTGTCGTCGTCGCTATCATTAACGTCTTCCAGGGATGCCAACAAATCCGTGAACATGTCTAGCAAGCTTAGGATTTTGCCTATACAGAACTCGTAGTTCTTGATGAAGAGGTTCAGAGTGAGTAGTTTTAGAGCGTATAATGACACTAGATGGTAGTTGCTTTGGTCATCGTTATGATTGGAGAAGATGTTCTCGACGACTAGTTTGAAGTAGGTACATAAATTTTCATTGGCGGCTTCGGAATCACTGTTTATGAGCAAAGGGTAAAGTTCGAGGTCAAGTTCTTCTTCTGTGAGCGAGAGACACGGGAAGGAGGTTTCCGGGATGGTATTGTCGGGAGAATCACCCGAGATGTTGAAGCGAGGGTGCTGCTGGAATTGGAGAAGCGACTCCAGCGCGTCAAATTGTGGTTCTCCCATGGGGTGTCAGAAGAGACGGCTAAGGAGAATTGGAGGTTTTAGTGGTAAGATGTTGTTCACAAAGCAATGATACTGGTCGTGCGAGGCCCAAGATATGGGGAACAGAGATAGTGTGAAGAGAAAGATGGGGAAAGAGATCTGGGAAAAAGATTTGAGAAAGAGGCACGAGGAAAGAGACATGGAGAAAGAGGATGGGAAAGAAAGAAGCACACAGGGTAATTTGTGAGTGGAAGTCATTAGTCGTTTGTAAGAAATACAGGTAAAACTACGGTAAGTGCACTTTTAAGTCATAGAGTGTTAGATGGATAGATGTATGTGTATAAATAAGAAATATGTATGTATTTATGTCGCTGTGTGATGACTGTCTGAAGCATTGATTCCAGAAGGGGGGGTTCACTTGAGCTCTGAAGAGACATGAAAAGACCTGGGGACCTCAAGAGACATGAAGAGACCTTCCTAACGACATCTGAGACTCTCTGATACACTTCGTCAAAAGCGAATGAACGAGATTGTAACCAAGATGAGGTGTACCATAATCTTGGTTAGTTCCCGATAGTCTTTAAGTAAACGTCCGTTCCCCAGCCGTAGTAGCTCTGGACTGTTAACAGCCCCTTCTCCGCTGGATCTCCGTCCTCATCACCCACTGTATCGTTGAATATCTCGGCGTAGTTCTTCAGTAACGGAAGCCCGTATCCCATTCCCGCAACCGTATTACCTCCCAATCCCGGTGGAACGTTCAATGTCTTATAACTATCACCCTCCTGCGACTCGAAGGTACTAAAAGAGTAGTCGAATGCCCGCTTAAGTGTTTGTGGGTCAATTCCCTTCCCCTTGTCTCTGATTCTAAGCTCGAGGTACGATGGGGAAGTTGAGGTGGAGATGGTGACTTGTACCGGGTCCAAGACGCCGTTTTCGATGTGGGCCCGGAACGAATTCTTAAACACCTCGGTGAGAATGTAGTCAAGATGGTAGGCTATGTAGGGGAAATGAACGTCTCCTCCTTCCGGGCAAGTATGGTTCAATGGAGGATCCTTTCTACTCCAGTAGTTTGGGGCATAGAGATTGGTATCAATGACGATGGGAACCGATTGGTCGTACTTCATCAAGCAGATGTCGTTGACGAGTTCAGCATTTTTGCGAATGATATCCAGGATATTCAAGTTCTTAATCACGCCGTTGAAGTCTCCACCTTTCTCGTAGCTCTGTGGCTGTTTGAGCGAGTTAGAGAGTTCGATATGCTGGTGAGCAATGAGACGCATGCTAATTCGCTCTTTGAGGTGCTCGTCTAAGAACAGTTTGATCTGGGACACTGTCATTAAGTTCAAGACCTCGTTGAAGCCCTTGGATAAGCTGGGAAGGGTGTCGGCGTGGATGTCAATGAACTCATCGAGGACGTTTTGTTTGAACCGGGTGTTTTCTTCTACAGTAGTCGGAGGGTTCAACGAAGCGCTAAGAAGCAGCGACATCGAGTGGAGGTAAATTCGGTACGACTCAGAGATGGAGGGGTTCAACATCACCAAATACGGGAGGTTTCTGAACTCTCGTAGTCTCCTGGCGTTGTAGGCCAACAACAGTTCGACGGTATCGCGGGCATTCTGGAGAATGAACGGTTCGGAGAGGCTTCGGGACTGTCTGTAGAGGCCGTTGAGGGAGAATTTGGCTAGCGGTTGCAGGGAATAGTGGTAGATCAACCGTTCGAGAGAGGATCGTATTTTATACTCCTTCAAGAACTCTTTCTGCTGCAGGGCCGACGGCAGGAGACGGACGGCGGAGGAGTGGAGAGCACGGCGTAGGGGTTTGAGGGATTTTAACATAGCAGATGAAGAAGCAGCAGAAGCGACGAGGCTCAGAAGAAGGAGAGAAGAAGAACGAAGAGGACAAGCGGTGTAGAAGAAGAAGAAGAAGAAGTAGATAAAAGAAGCGTTAGTCCGAAATTGGTGCGAAGGAGGACGAGAATGGTGCGAGGCTGGCAAGAAAGTTGGCACGAAACTGGACCCAAACCGGTACCCGATCGGGTCCAATCTCGGCCCATTTCAGCCAATCTGGGCCCACTTTCTCCCCCACATTTTTCCCTCTCTCGCGCACTCTCGCGTCTGATTTGTCTCGTGAGCCAAACTCATCTCTCTTCTCTTCTGTCCTCTTGTCTTCTCTGTTCTCTTTCTCCCCCATTCCCCATGAGCATTGACCAGTGTCCTGTGTGCATTACTATGCCCATCGACAAGCCCGGCCACCTGGTATCGTGGGTCCAGTGCGATGTCTGCCGACAATGGTTCCACACCAATTGCATCCACATGACTTCAGCCGAAATCAACAACCTACACTCCTACCACTGCAAACCCTGCACCAAAGTCCACGGACCGTCTGTCTTCAAGCGTAAACTGAAACGGGCCCGGGTCAAAATCGACTACATTGCCCTTAATGAAGGAGAAACCTTCGCCGTGGACAAATCCGTACACCCCCATGTTCCTACCTTCTTAGACTTCGAGCCCAGCATCAGCGCCAACACCGTTTCTGGGCCCGATAGCCGGACCAATCCCTACATCGACGTTCTACACAGTCAGGAGCTCTCCAAGAAATACGCATTGGCGTCCAAATTGCCCCGTCCGGTGCTCATCGCCCAGGCCACCGCTGAAAGTGGCATGCAGCTCCCCCAGCCCAGCAACGATATCACAGTGCAGTATATCACCGACCACGTCGGCGATGAAACTGCGGTAGAGGTGATGGACGTATTGTCGCAGCAGGGTGTGAGACCTGGGTGGAAAATGGCCCAGTGGAGAGACTACTTCTACACCGACCCTGGAAGCAGAGACCGTATCTACAACGTGATCTCGCTCGAGGTGTCTGATGCCGACGGCTTGGGAAGGGACTTCGTGCGTCCAGCAGTGGTCCGTGACATGGACTTGGTTGACAAGGTGTGGCCCGACGACGACCCCCAACCCCGGCCCAAGGTCACCACCTACTGTCTCATGTCGGTGGCCGGATCCTACACTGACTTCCACATCGACTTCAGCGGCACCTGCGTCTACTATACCGTGTGCCGCGGGGCTAAGTCCTTCCTCATGTACCCGCCTACGGACGAAAATCTCAATCTCTACGCCCAATGGTGTCTAGAGCCCAACCAGAACTTTCTCTGGTTCGGCGACTACTGCAAGGCGATTGGAGGGAAGCTGCGTCGGCCCACCGGTGGGTTCCGTGTAACTCTCCAGAAAGACGACTTGTTCATTATCCCCAGCGGCTGGATCCACTCGGTGTACACTCCGCAGGACTCGGTGGTGGTCGGAGGCAACTATCTCCTGGTGTCGACATTGGTCATGCACCTCAAAATCACCGACATCGAGCGCCAGACGAAGGTTCCATCCAAATTCAGGTTTCCTATGTTTAATAAGGTGCTCTGGCTCACTGCGTACTATTATTTGCACCATAAAGATGAGTTTGTAGCTGACACTGTGGGTGTACGGAAAAGGCTGAAACAGGAGTCGACAGACTCGTGCACCCCTTCCGTTCTACCTAATGATAGGCTGAAACAGGAGTCTGCTGACCCCTGTACTCCTTCACTTCCACCCAATGGGAGTAAGCAGGAGTCCACCGACTCTGTGGACAAGACTAAGCAGGAGCCTACCGACACTGTTCACAGGCCAGCCGACAGCTACCCGCCCTCAACCTCCCAGGCTACTGCCGTGTTGCTCAGCCTCATCGACCAATTAAACTACCATCACAATCTCAGCAAATCCAACCAAGCCGCCCACAAGAGCATCCCGTTCCACCTCATCGGCAAGGACCCAGCTGCCTTCGTGGCCCAGTTGGAGCGCTGGCTCGGCGAACTAACCGACGCAGGCTTCTAGCCCATCGGCCCAATTTAGCTGCCGTTGTATGCATAGCAACCAAAAATCTTATCTCCGAGAAAGTTGCAGGATACGACATTATATTTTTTCTGTCTCCGCGCACAGATATTTATTTGACGTTTTCCTACATTTTGACGTCTTTGATTGACACATTCCTGCTTATTGCTATGGTCTCGGACTCAGACGTCGAAACCGGCTCCTCATTCGCGTCAGACTCTTTGGATGAACCCCGGTTGGTCGAGGAACCAGCCGCTATCACCACCGAGAAATCCGTCCACAGTAACCCAATCTACGAGGCATTCAGGGAAACCTGGAACAACTCCGAAGGTCCCTTCAATCTTTTCCACGCCAATGACGCCGACAAAAGAGCCACTGGCGAAGAACCGCAGTCCTCCCGCCTGAAATGGAGACGCTACCTCCATGTGATCTATCCAAGCTACTTCTTCGACCACTTGGACTATGAGTCGTTCAAAGTCGTGGCCGTCACCTTCCTCCAGGTTTGGACCACCGTGATCCTCTGTGTGGTGCTGAAAACAAGCCGGTGGTTCGGCAACGGGAACTTTCTTCTCCAGATCATGGGCTTCATCATTGTGGGCGGAGGATTTCTGATTAGTCTCAACGTTTACAAGGCCGTTGCTTGCACCGCCTACTATCTCTTCGTCTGGATGTGTGCACTCATAGCCATGGCCATTACCGCAAGAATCCGCGGAGGATATACCGCCGAATATTACATTCGCGAGTTGATCCAAGAAGGCACCTGTACCCCCGAAAACGCTTCCGATTGCTTCGAAAAAGTGGTGTACACGGGAAGATACTTGGAGACGAAAACCTCGGTCATCTGGATACTAATGGTGTTCTTTGCGTTTGTCATCATGGGTTTTTCACACAAGTACATCTTGTTGGGTCGTCTTCCGTATGTTACCGGAGTAATTGGCCTCATTTGCAACTTCGCGTTCCTGGTTTTCTTCCCCACTTTCGAACCAAAAGGTGCTGGTTATACCCTATTGAGACCCATAGCCGTTGCCTGCGTCTTTCAAATCGTGGCCAGTGCCGTGGTCTTCCCCTTCACCTCCAGCCGCAAACTCGTCAAGTTGTCCATCGGAACCTTGAAGAAAATCTCCGAGCTCAACGCCAGCAACATCCGATTCTTGGGGTCCATGAAACCGACAGAGGACCATTTTTCCTCCTACGAGGAATTCAGCAAATTGGTGTCCACAATTAGAGTCAGCCTTCCACAAGCAGACATGTTTGCCAGCTCTGCATTGTACGAAGTGTCAATAGGGAGGTTTGACAGCGGGGATTTGGGCCAATTGCGCTCCCTTCTCAAAAATCTCCTCACCAAGTCTGCTGGATACGCATATTTCTACCAATCGCTAGCGGAAAGAATCGAAATCTCCTCGTTTAGCCAGACATTGCAGCGAAGCCGAACCAATGCCAGCGCCTATTCAACCAGTCATAATAAGCTCTTGTCTGCGTTGCAGCAGTCGTATAAAGAGGTCGGAAAGTTTGAAGTGAAGAAACGAGCCAAGCTTATGAGCCAAAAATTCCCTGGTGAACGCAAAGTGACCATTTCTGATCTCGACTACATAGCGTTTTTGATCCGGGAATGCTTTTCTGCCAACTACGATACCTCTTCTGCCTTTGCAGCCGTAATCGAGTGGTTGGAGGCCGCTAACGACTTCCGAACTTATGCATGGTTGCTTCCGTCAATGTACAAACCACGCCAGCAACGCCAGCAGGAATGTAGCGAAAAAATCAGAGCGGCCCAAGAGCAACTCAAGGAGCAGTTGGTATCATTAGAGAACTCAGCCCAGCATAAGGACAACTTCGCCAAGGCTCTCCGAAATGAAGAGACTCTACTATCATTCATCAGTCAGTCATCTCTCTTGATACATATCGCCAAAGAACAAATTGTGGAGTTGATTGATATAATTAGCTTGTTCCTTGAAATCGACCGAAGACGTCCCACGCCGCATATCATCACCTACTTCACCACCACGTCCGAGGATAAAATGAAATCATTCCGGTCCGTCATCAACAACGATCAGGACCCGTCGTCGTTCACAAAAAAATTCTTGGAGCCGCAAATTACCCGCCGGGACGCCGATGCTCTTTCCCCGGTCAATATCTACCAGTTCGTGGGAAGAAAACTCATGCAGTTCTACTTCGACGGCCTTTTGAACAAAGAGTTGTGGTTTTGGATCAAAGTAGGCGGACTCATAAACGTTTGCCTCCTTCCTTACGTGTGTAGGACTACCGCTGCCTGGTACTTGAATAACAGGCTCATTTGGCTCCCCATCACCTGCGGAGTGTCCACGAGTGAATATTCTGCCGAAACCGTATACATTTACTTCACCAAGATGCTCTATTCCTTCTTCGGATGTCTACTGGGGGTAGTAGGCTGGTACATCTCGTGTGGAAGAGGCAAGGGAAACCCTTACGGCTACAGCGTGGTAACGGCGGTTCTCTTCTTTTTCTTATGCTATTATAGGCATTTTGCCGTCCACCATACGGTGATACCTGGCATTATGGTGACCATCACTCCAACCTTGGTGTTAGGCACCAGTTGGGTGAATACCCAGTTCAATAAGATCGGAAACGTTGGCTGGGGAATAAGAGTGGGTTATTTACGTTATGTCAGTGTGGTTATTGGGTTGGCGATTGCATTTTTGGCCAGTACATTCCCCAAGCCTAACAGTAGTAAGGCTGCCGTGAGAAAAGCATTGGCCAATGTCTTGGATGAAATCGGCAATGTGCACTGTACGGTGAGTAAATTTGCTGTTAAGCGGGTGGGAAATCCTAATATTCATGCGTTCAAGAGGCACGACGTGATGGTGGAGAAATTCAGAAGCTTATTACTATCTTTGGCCAAGGTGAGGGTAATTATGGGACCCATACAGTACGAATTGGCATTCTATGGGGATTGGCCTCAATCGAAGTATTTAAAGCTTCAGGAGCTCGTTAATGACATTATCCAATTATATTACTTGGTTTTCGGTATCATTGACGAGGTCAGAGACCCTCGCGAATGGATGCAAATTATGATCGATAGAACTGGATGGTCGAATTCGGAAATGTCTGCCAGTATGTTCTCAGTCTTCTATATGCTCTCTAGTTCGTTGAGAGCTAAGGATGCCCTACCAAAGGTGTGCCAGGGAAATATATCCATGAAACATCTCGATGTGTTGAGTGATCAATGGGGTATCAGAACAGGGTCATTGAGCGAGAGATTCTACCAGGAGCCACTGGATGACAATGAAGATATTCATGAACTACTTCTCAAGAACTTGGATTTCGACAAGTTGTTCAGTCATGATGGTCAGTTGAATATAGTGATACTCTTGTTGACCCATGCTATTTACAGAAAAGTCGATGAAATTGTTCTTGTAGTAAAGGGTCTAGTGGGAGAGAAGTATGATTTCGACGAGAGTCTTCTAAACGAGGAAATACCATTGTACAAAGACGACTAACTACGACGAAGAAATAATTTCATTGGCAGATGGAACTGTAAATAACTTACTATTGAATGTGCATTCCAACTTTGCAGCCAAACACAAGAACCATTCAAGAAAAAGAATCTTGCTTCGATGATAAGTTTTTGATATAAATGTCGAAGCATCTCTCCCACATTTACTCTACATTTCTTAAAATAATTTAATTAATTTTTATAAAGTTTTGTCATGTAAATTTCGTAGAAATGTACCGATCTAATACCTAGATCTATAAATTACAAGGTTAAAGGTTGGTTTTTTTCTCTGGCAGCTTCACCATATTTTTTGATTCTGATAGATTGAACAGCAATAAAGCCAGAAGTGTCTTCTGGAGAGAATCCGGTTAATTCATCCATAGAAGATTCGGTTTCATCATACAACTTTTCGGTGTCAGAAGATCTACCCAAGATGGTAACAGATCCTTTGTAAGCACTAGCTCTAACAACACCGTTTACGGTTTTTTGGGATGGAGGAATCATAGATCTGACATATTCACATTCTGGAGTGAAGTACATACCATTGTATAACAATTTAGAGTATGTGGTGGTGACGAATTGATCTCTGATGGCCCTTACTTCACGATCCAAAGTCAAACCTTCTAAATCAATATGGGTGTTTCTTAAGATGGTTAAACCTGGAGTTTCGTAACAGCCTCTGGATTTGATACCAATGAATCTGTTTTCAACAATATCAATTCTACCAACCCCATTTCTTCTGGCCAAAGCATTGGCTTCGAGGAACAAATCAACGGATCCAGTAACTGTTTTCTTACCTCCGTCCAAGATCAATTTCACTGGCAACCCTTTTTCGAAGACAACGGTGAAGTTTTCTGGAGTATCTGGAGCATCAGTTGGGTCAACGGTCAATTTCCACATATCTTTTGGTGGGGTGGTGTCTGGGTTTTCCAAGATACCGGCTTCGAAAGAAATATGTGCCAAGTTTTCATCAGTAGACCATGGCTTAGCCTTAGTTTGAGCAACTGGAATGTTTTTGGAAGCAGCGTATTCCAACAAATCATTTCTGCCGGCAAATCTGTTGAAGAATTCTGGGTCTCTCCATGGAGCAATGACGGTGACATCTGGTTTCAAGGCATAGAAGGACAATTCGAATCTGACTTGATCGTTACCTTTACCAGTACAACCATGAGAAACAGCGAAACACCCATTATCTTCGGCGACTTTGATTTGAGCTTGAGCAATGACTGGTCTGGCTAAAGAAGTACCTAATAAGTAGACATTTTCGTAGATAGCATTGGCTTGAATGGCAGGGTAACAAACTTGCTCAACAAATTCCTTTCTGACATCAACAACCACAAATTTGGTGGCACCAATAGCCAAGGCTTTCTTTTCAGCTTCTTCGAAATCTTCTTCTTGACCAATGTTAGCTAAAAAGGCAATGACTTCATATCCTTGTTCCAATAACCAAGCTAAAATAACCGAGGTATCTAATCCTCCTGAGTAGGCCAAACAAACTTTTCCTTTAGACATATTTGTATGTGATTGAATAAGTTATTGGAGAGAAGAAAAAAAAACTGTGGGTGAAAAATTTCCTTCTCGTTGACCCTTTTATAATTTTTTGGAACAGCGATAAAACATGGCGGGTAATTGAAAATTTTTATCCAATTACCTGTTTAGGCATGAGCGCGCTTAGCATTGGACAGTTACCTGTTCTGGAGTGAGTCATACTGTTACCCGCAAATGCGCCTTACCTTATGCTGCAAACTATTACGAACCACCAACTGTAATTCAACGGGTGAGTCGTAGCTATGACTAAGCCGGGGGGTTGATGATGCTCCTTCAATTGTGTAACTGTGGATGTTTACTAAAAACAGTTTTTGCTCAAAAAAGAGATAAATTTTTGGTTCAGGTTCTCACAAAATGATCACATCTCTAAAGCAATGTAAGGAAGATCTCAGTGAAAGAACCCAGAGGTGTTGTGTGTCATTTTTCGTGCTGATGTCTAATTTGACATATGTTTGCATATTTGATATAAAAAAAAATTACATATAACGTAGTGCAGCTGCTCTGAGTAAAGCAATTTGCATTCTTTTATGTCTGGAAATTAGATATTCTCTTTAGGCAGCCATGATTTGATCCATCTCCTTATGATAGTGCTGTGCTGTAATTTTGTATCCTATTCCTTGATAATCCGCTCACTTCAATCTTTTGTTATTGTCCTCCCTCTATTCATGCTGTATTTCTCTCCAAGTCATTCATTTCGACAATGCTATCCTACATGTACATCATTCAGTATTCAATCCCGTTCTAGAACCCGAATTTACTCTTCACGGCAGCTCCGTACAACGACCTCTTCTGGTCACTGATACCGTCTTGCATAGCTTCATTCATGCTGGCTGCATAGGAATTCACTGTTTCTTCCATAGACTCAAAACCGCTCTGAATGTTCCTCATAAATCCTGTAGTGGTCATAGAATATGGATTGGAACCACTTCCACCCTTAGACTTTCTCACTGGGTCTTTATACCCTTTGCTGTTTGTTGGTTCCACGTCAGTCCCATAATTCTGGTTGGGATTAGCCTCAGGACTAATGTTATAAGCAAGACGACTTTCAGCATGTTTGGCCGGTCTCCTATTAGGACCTGCGATTAAGAACGACAAATCTTCCACACTCACATATTTGCTATTACCTTTGGCCCATTGCATTGCACTCACAGTAGGACGGGGGGGAATAATAGCATTTTCATTGAACAACAAATCAGTAGTTGGCCCTTTATCACCACTCGATTTTTTGATCTTGTGTTCATTGAGAGCGGCCGAAATGCTAACAAGCTCACTACCACTGAGTTTAATGAAAATCTGCCCATTACCCAAAATTTCTGAGCCATAAGCAACCCCTGATTCTAGCGATTGTTTGATTTTTTCATAAATGTCCTTGGGTAATTTGATATCGGTAATGTCACTTAATGAGGGCAATGCGGAGAACTTGATAAACCCAGTTTTAACAAGAGATGCCAACACGATGCCCTTGGTTTTTACATGAACAATTCCGCATCTTAAACAAGTGTCGTCAATGACTTTATGTGCGAGTTTCGTTTTGGGTGGTTTAATCACACGAATGTCTCGATTGGAGCCGGTGACTATAAATCCGGGAATTACAATTCCCGTGCTCAATCTTTGGAACATATCATTGGATGCTACAGTTAATTCTCCGGTTTTGGCATTCACAGGAATGATTTGATCAATTTTGGAGGTATTGGGGTCTTCGTTGCCTAGCACTCGGTAGTTTAAGTTGGCAGATTTATCAGCAAATTCAACTCCAAACCCACCGTTTCCTTGAGGAATGATTTTGAACATCAATAAATTACCTCCTCCGTTAGTACCAACATACATCATAATAGAAGAGTAGCCGTCCTGGCCGTATTCTTGAATGGAAAATTCTATCACGGTGGCATGGATACTGACACTTGCCGAGGGTACGAACTGTGACAAATCTTCATTAAAGATCACTGCCGGTCCCCTGGTGATGTCGCAAACCACAAGCTTACCTGATTTAAACCCAATAGCTCCAAACCCGATATCACTCATTTTTAAAAAGCTGATTTCTTGCGGAGTAGTAGTTCTTAGTATGGACGTTGGCAAGAAAGAAGAAGCAGACGCAAACGACCCCATGACTCTTTGTCTGATATCAATGATCTTAGCATCATTATTCTGATGCAACGTATTGCAACTTGTGTAGTCTTGGCCGCTAGAATCACCATCAGTTGAACGTGGGGACTTTCCAAACTTACAAATTACCACGTCTCCGTTCCCCAAACCAACAAGAAGCTCTCTTCCTTCGAATCCGCAGGAAGCAGCAACTACTTTCAACGTATTGGGGTTCCCATCGTTGAACAACGTCTCTTTTAAGCTCACTTGTAACACTGATTCCGGCTCTTGATGTTCTCCCTGGCTTATATCCAAGAACCTCACCTGTCCGTTTTCGTGACCCGTGATCAACACACTACGCCAGTTCTCGTCACTGCCCATAGATTTGGAGGTGACACTCTTGTTCACGGCAGCACCTCCAATCAATAGCATCTTCAGTTTGGCACTGGCTCCGGTAGCAGCTCTGGTGGAGCCGATGCTGTACCAAAGAATCCGTTTCACAAGCTGCACTGAAGAGAACAGAACTGGGGGGTTCACCATGGAAAGAGTAGGAGGAACAATCAACCCGCCTAAGTCAGTTCCCACCGTACTGTTAGCACCAGAGAGGGCGTACTGGATGATGTATAGAGCCCCGGTGTTGCTGAGAAGGAGCAAGTACGAAGGATTGTGGTTGCCGTTGAAATAAGGCTGCGAGTCTACGGAGAGTGGAACGATTGTTGTGATGGATTTGTCGTGGGAGCTTTCGTAGAACGAAATTGGCACCATTCTTTGTCCCAGCGAAGGATTGTTGTAGAACTCCGTCTGCTTCTCGTAAGAAGAAACGGAATATTTAAGTGTATATCCAAAATCTAGGATATGAAGCATATTGTCACAGGTAATGAGTAACTGGGTTAACTCAGGGTCTCTACCAGCTAACCATCTTACAGTCAGAATGGGACTAAATCCATTGACTGGAGGTTCTACTAGAGGGCCTGGTTTATTCAAATCGGTTTCAAATATAGATCTCGCTGCCAATAATTTCCCATCGTTAGCGTCCCAAAACACTAGAGTATTATCCAGGTGTACTGTAACGACATGAAGCCCATTTGGATGGAAGTGAGCTTCTTTGACTTCAGGTATGACGGTTTTTGAGGAGCCAAATAGCTTTTTCTTCCCGTTATTAGCAATAAACGAAGAATATTCGAACCCTTTATCACCCCGGTTCAAATCATATACAAAAGAAGACTTAATGGACCCTGAAGTTATGGAATACACTACAGCACAGTGAGAATACGTGACAAGAACTGAGCCAATGTCTCTTGGATTCCACTCAATACCCATAACGGGCGACATTTTATGCTTCGGTAACACACTTTTCTGCAAGTTGTCAATTTTGAACGGACACAAAGTTAATCTGTCCACGTCGTAGAATATCAACTGGCCATTGGACAACCCGATAATCAACCAGTCCAACGACGGATCTGTTTCGACCGTAGTGATGTGGCCAGGTGCCAGATACGTGGTGAGAATCTCCTTGGAATATAACGATAACACGACGATATTACTAGCCACCGGCTGTACGCACACCAAATAGACTCCTTTAACGAATCTAAGATCGGTTATAGGACTGGATGTTTTGAACTCAAACATTACCTCGACCAAGCTTTGCCCGAAGACACGAACCTGGTTGTTCTTTAGACTAACCGCAAGTAATGACTGAACCGGGTCATAGGCAATGGCCACAATGGAGTTCAATGGAATACCCAACTGGCCGATGGTAGCCAATTCTATCTGCTTCGGGTTGATGTCGCTGGGAGAGAGATCTGTCACCCCGGCGGTTTTGATGACATTGGACACGGAACTCAACGAAAGCGGAGCCTTTCTCAGCTTCAATTTGTTGAACATGGTGAAGAAAGAAGTGAGTTAACTGCCAAAACGAGGCCGGTACACCACAAGCACGTAAAAATAAAAATAATAACTTTACATCCGTGCACCGATTTCTTTAGCGCATCATCAAGACACGTATTCTGTGAAAAACTGTCTACTTGCTACACCAACATCAAAATGGTACGTAAATAATGATCCCAATCTCCATCATCTACTAACAATGGCAGGCTTGCGACAAATTAATTGGACTTATGATGCTTGCAATTGCTACGGCGGTGTTTTCCTACTACACCATCTGGGTATTTGTCTTACCATTTGTTGAAGACAGTAACTTGCTACAAAAATTCTTTTTACCACGAGACTATGCCATCAAATTACCATTTTTATTATTGTTATTGGCTGGATTAGCTGTGGGAACATTCATTGGTAACGTTTTGATCAAAAATGCCCAAAAGGAAAAGTTGAAGAAGAGTAAGAAAGCAGATTAGAAGGTTCGTATGAACTGAATACATTTTGGAACTTGATATTAACTTATCTAATTAGGAAGGTCCAGTGATGCAAGCCGTAATGACCTCGATGTCAATCAGAGGTTATTACAATGAAATCAATGTATATTATGATGACTATATAGGATAAACATTTGGGCTTGTGAAATGTTGTTCGTTTGTAGATACTACTCAGGACCTGATGACAAAGTCTCCAGTTTTGGTGATATACTTTACCCCCTTGAATGGTTTTACGTTATCTCCAAGGCCTTTGGAGTTGGTTATTTTGAGACTATCCACCTTCAATCCACTTGGAACAGCACCCTTATTTGAGTACGACACCTTGAGGTAATTTGGTTTCAATACATTCAGGATCGAGGTCTGGCTTACATCGATCAATTCTTCATTAATCGATGGTGAAGTAGAAGTCTCTTCAAGGTTGCTAGTAATGATGGACCCGTGTAGTAATGGTTGAATGCCTGTGCCAATATTTCTCAAATTCCATTCCCCTTTTCCATCTCCTTTGAACTGAAAGTCTCCGTGGGATAATCTATTGGCTTTGATAGATGTGATGTATTTGTCGATATTAATTTCCACCACCAAATTCTCTAGCTTAGACACTGATTTGTAGTCTTTTATCAATAACTTCACTTCGAATTCATTCTTATTAGGCCCTAAGCCAAATTGGTAGTCGACATTAAGGAGTCCGAGAAGGTTGTCGTCGAATCGAGTGTCACTGTTGTTATTGAATTCAATTTGATAGTCCATCAAGGTACACGAACCATCAGGAGGAATGAAGGTTAAATTACCCTTTGATTGAATCCAGTTCTGTAAATCAACGCATGGATGGAATTGAACTGCCTGTAATTTGAGTCCGGCTGTGTTTATTAGTAATTGGAGGGTAGGCATTCCGGTTAAATGGGTTAGCATATTAATTTTCCCAGCAATATTGCCCACTATAGGAACTAATTTAGATGTTAAGTTATTTTTTGATGAAGATGAGTAGAATGCAGAATCAAACTTTTTACTAGACAAGTTATTATAAGTATTACTCCATTGTTTGGAGGTCTTCGATATTGGCTTCAAGATCACATTCACCGTCTCTATAACATCCACATACATCTCGTTATTGGTGTGTTTCACATTAGTACTTCTCCACGGACACGTTTCCACGGAGCTGCTGATGCTGGAAGGGGTGGTAGTAGGAACAACGGAAGAGGGTAAGGAATTTTTGGCGACTTTGGTGATTTGGTTAGTGCTGCTCAAGATTTCGGATAAAAAGCTTTTGAAAGGAACCAAATCTCGGAGTTTGTTGCCGTCAGTAATGTACGGCAATCCGTCATCAATCATCCCGTTTATCAAAAGAGTCAAGGTGTCATTGTTGGCGTCGATTTTCAGCGCCATAAGAGGAACACCAAAGTAATCTTCCATGACTTCAATTAAACGTGTTATGAAAACAAACGGCAATAAAGGGTTAGGAAATTCGTTTTGATCGTTGAAACTGGCATTAGAACATAGTAAATATATGATTACGTTGTTGGATTTATTACAGCAGACAAAGTAGTCGGAGTTGATCTCTATCAATGGTACGGAATTGTCAGTTACTTTGAGATTTATGATATCCTGTAGTGATTTGAAGGGAGGAGAGTTCGAGGTAATAAGGTACTCGTATAAGAAACGGTTCTGGCTGTCAGCAATATAGACGGCCTCAAACATGGTTGAGAAGAATAAAGTGAGAGAAGATGGTTAATTTTTTCTCACTAAAAAATCAGATTGCAAATACTGCAAACTGAACATTTGAAAGTTAAGGAAAAGAACAATATATTTATAGACAAATGAGTATGCACTATATGTGTTATCCAACTATAATTAGTTGTGGTATTGAAATTTTAAGAAAAAAACGAAAAATCTGAATTCTCCATGAAAGGAGTAAAAAGCTACAAAAGCAAGGAAATATGAAAATCTAGTCACTGAGGCTGCACATCACAAGAGTAATTTGGTTTCACTTTATAGTAGAGATATAAGCATTATACTCTGTTACTTTGAAAAAGGTAATTTAAATCATAAAGAGTAACCGAATACACGTTTAGCAAGAAGGTATAATTGCAGTGATGGTTCGTATGGAGGAACTTCACGACATTGCTTGAATTAGACAGATGAAATGCCACCCAATTGTTATGACAAGACGACTTAATACGTCCATAATCACCTCTCAAAAATCCATAACCACTTGAAAAGTTCTTATATACTTCAAAAGTTCATCAAAATTCGCCAGCTCCATAAATACAAACCCATAATCTGATAAGAAGTTTGAAATAGTCCATTCTCCTTGAAAAATTAATATTCGTCATCTACAAATTATATCTCTATTTGAAACATACAGTCAGATACAACTTGAATGCGTTATTCAACGTCATACCCTTCCATAATAAATTACTTGCCAGACACGGCTCTAACCATCTTCTTATGTCAACGTGAATAATCGCTTCCCTTATAACATCAATACCTCGGAATTCATCAAAACTGAACTTTTCATGTTATACTCACATGATGCCACCAGTCAGTCAAGTGGGTGACGACGAAAAATTTTCAAACTTATTGAAAAAGATGGATTTGGCCCAAAAACACAGGGCATGTTGAGAAAAGCAAGGCCATCACAGCACAGTAAGTCTTGTGTTTGGACTAACGTTTGCGCAGATACTACAGCGGTCCTTCGAGCTATTATGCGGGAAAAGTCGACTCTCCCACAATTGCTGCAAATCAGTCGAGGATGTAGTATACATTCACAGGGAGTGGGAATGTATGAAAACAGGAGAACCAGTCTGTGCTGCTCAGCAAGTCTGCTAACACGAGGAGTTGAGATTTAATACCTTATTGGTGTGGTACATTCTCAGTTTAGTTGAACTTCCCCCTTTCCGAACTCATTGCTCCGCCTTGCGATATGTGGTCTATCGCTCCTTCTAAGCCTTTTATCCCTAACTATAAGGTCTGCAGCCTGTTGTGTTCGGCGGAATTCAATGATGATACCGACTTCTAGGTTTTATCTGATAAAACGATTTATTCGCCCTGGTAGTCTTTGTCGGGCGCCTGCATAACTATTACCGACAAAAATAGACCAGTATCTGCAACCTAATTCTTGTCGCTCTTGGCATCGCCAATGACATTTAATATAAAAGAAATGATCTGCTGTTCCATTTGTAGATATCATTCTGTAGAATACAATACAATATGAATTACGTAGCATTGTATGAACGAGACGTGTGCTCGTCAGGAAACGATTTTGATGGCTCTGACTTTGGTGCCAGAATCTCTTCTATTTTCGTTATCCTCGCAGTGTCAGCGTTGGGATCTTTTTTCCCTTTGGTTGCAAAAGAATGCCCATGGATCAAACTTCCACATTGGATCTTCTTCATAACCCGTTACATCGGTTCAGGGGTTATCGTGGCTACTGGATTTATCCATTTGTTAGCTGAGGCAAGTTCATCCCTTAGTGACCCTTGCTTGGGAGGAGTATTTGACGAATACCCATGGGCAGAAGGAATATGCCTTATGGGAGTATTCGCCATGTTTTTCATTGACATTTTATTTCATAGGAAGATCCACAATAAGATTCAGGCAAAGATGCAAGAAAACATTGAAACTAAAGTAGAAACGGATAAAGAAAAAGTTTTACACGAAGGTTTTACAGTCTCGGTTGAAGAATCTAGTTCTTCCACTGAGAGACCAGAAGAGTTCTATCTTCAAATTCTTAACTCTTTTGTATTAGAATTCGGTATCGTCTTCCATTCTGTGTTTGTTGGTTTATCACTTGCTATTGCAGGGGAAGAATTCAAGACTCTTTATGTTGCTATCGCCTTTCATCAAATGTTTGAAGGTTTGGGTTTGGGTTCAAGGTTTGCTACAACTCAATGGCCCGAAGGTAAGAAGTATACTCCTTGGTTATTATCTTTGGCTTACACCTTGGTTACTCCCATCGCTATTTCCATTGGTATTGGTGTAAGATATTCTTATCCTCCAGGATCAAGAATCGGATTAATTGTTACTGGAACCTTCGATGGGTTGTGCGCAGGGGTGTTGATCTACAATAGTTTGGTGGAATTAATGGCCTACGATTTCATGTATTCCTCAGAGTTCAAAAGAAGCGATGGAACAAAACTTATGCTTCTTGCCTATCTTTTCCTAACAATTGGTGCTTTTGCAATGGCCCTTATCGGAAAGTGGGCATAGACACCCCTAGAATCAGCAGGTTATACGAAAAAAGAATAAAGATGAACAGGCACTTAGTGAATTTTGGTATCAAGTAGTGCGGTCTGTGTCGTCGTAGCACCACGATGGCATCAATGGCATAACCTGACGGTAGTTAATTTTTATAGAGAATATATGGTGATACAATCAGTAAGTGCTCCACTATCTAATGGTCAGTAGAATATGCTAAATGTGTCTAAAAGTAAGTGTTTTGAAATGAGCACTTAAAGTACTAAAGAAGAAAATATGTTAATATTAAGAAAAAGTTCAAAAAATCAAAAAATCAGTATATTTTATCAAAAATCACAAAAGGTTGTGGATTTGAAATGTGGTCCTTAGATTAAATTGAAAAATATTGAACATATTAATAAAAGACGAGAGCACTGATTTGCTATCAGTTCGAACTTGTCTTATATGACTTATAAGGGAGCCATCTCCTTCATAGCCTAGTACGACCGCCTATTGAGCTGGATCTGGTGATTTTCAAAGAGCCCTTTATGGGTAGAATTAATTTGGTGTCTTTTTAAAGCTTTTGAACTGTTTAAGGCTCTGCTTTTGTAGACTTATCATGTTTTTAGAAGTTGTGCAAACCAAATGAACAGCAGACCCAAATGAGTATTGCAAACAGAGATGAGTATTGCAAACCTAAACGAGTTGTTAAGTCTTTACATTCGAACTCTAGACACTGCGATCGATACGAGCAGGTTGTATTATAATTCCCCATTCGTCTGTTGCACGGCTCAAATATCCTTTTGCTATTGACAATAATCCCTAGTTTTTGTGTTTACTACTTTTGTCCCATACTATTAGAGGCTCACACTCGGTTAAGAAAGCCGAAGAAGAAGCCAATATCATCTGATTATATTCCTCCCGCATCTCCTCTGCCACTTCAATATATCGCTTACATTATTTACGGGTAAAAATATATTATCATATATAGGGTCAAAAAGATTAAAAATAAAGTATAGGGGGTAGCCGAGCCGTTCAATTAGCATTTTGAAAAATAAAAATAAAATTAGGAAGTCTAGGGTAAACGAAAGTTAGTGTTTGAAGAATGATTCAAAGGAGCAGTAATTCAAAGCAGGAAGTTAAAACAAGTGAAAGTCACTAACAGAACACTCAAATGATCAAGAAGAATATTCGTCACATATCAACTAAACTCTATTGCTAACTGATTCAAAAACACACACAAATATTCATGGTCAGCAATAATGTCAAAATCAATACTTCTTCTCTTCACAAATCGATATATCTGTTAGTCAAATTACTTATGATGAGAATCAACAGCATCAGAAGAAGTTTCAGTAATTTCTTCGGCGACGTCATCTTCATCTAAATCAACTGCCAAATCTCTGGCAACTCTAGCTTCAACATCCTTAATATCAGCCATACCGTAGAAAGCAATGGCGGCGATACCTAAGAATGCAGCAACACAAGAGAATACCAAAGCAACAATACCTCTAGCAGTGAAACCAGCGGGTAAGGCCTTAACTTGACGGTTTTCACCAGTCAAATCCAAGAAGTTAACACTGTTACCAGCAGCATTACCAGTTACGTTCATACCTAAGGTGTTACAAGCTTTCTTGAAGTCATCAGTTAATTCTTGTCTAGAGTCTTCTTGCATTTCCATAGGAGCTTCAACCAAAACAATGGCTAAACCTTGGTCCAAATGCCATTCAATGTGACAGTGGAAAAACCAAACACCTGGGTTATCAGCTTTGAAACGCATAACAATATTGGATTGAGCATTAACATACACTGTATCTCTAACCATAGGGTAATCTGGATAGTCTGCATGGTCGGATTCATTGAAAGCAACAGGAGATTCGTCATCAGGAACTGGTGGGGCTCTAGTGATAACTTGGAAAGTATGACCGTGCAAGTGGAAAGGATGCTTACCAGTATCCTGGTTATTAAGACGAATGTCAATAATGTCATCCTTTTGCAACACGAAAGCATTAACATCAGTACCATAGATAGCTTTGTTAATAGCATATTTACCACCAGACAAAGCAGTAACAATAGTTGGAACCTTTGGTTTGGTGTAGGTGATATCATTGAAGAAAGCGTAATTAACACCATCACCTAAGTTATCCATAACCACATCAATAGTGATCTGGTAGTCAGAATCAGGATATAATTCATCCTTGGACAAAGGTTTCAAGTAGAAGTCATCTATAAAGTCATCCAAAGAGTCAACATAACTTTGATTTGGTTTTCCAAAGTTTTCATCGTAGATAAGATAATTGGTAGAGTTTAATTCCAAATCTTTTGGAATCGTATCCAACATATCTGTATCGAATCTCGTCATCATGGCGAAATTCTTGCTTGCACTTTCTTTGGTATTCAATAACACAGAATAACGTTGAGCAACAGTGATGTAAATCATGGAGGTGGTATTTCTTTCGACTGAAATACCATCAACTTCAACAACATCCATTTCATGGTCTTCAATCCAGAAATATTGAGAAACGAAACCACCAACGTTAATAATTCTTAAAAGATAAGTCTTGTTGTATTCAACATTCCAGGTAGCATTTCTAGTATTGTTGAATAACAAGTTCTGAGGAATTGGTTCAGCACCAGTAGGGTTGAATCTACTCAAGAAATTTGGAATTAAAACATCAGCAGAGTCATGGTACCATTCACCAAGCGATAAAATAACCTCTTCATCATAATCATAGGGATAGTCATCTACAGGGTCAATGATGAAAATACCTCTCATACCATCACCGTATTGACCTGCAGTATGGGAGTGATACCAGAAAGTACCAGCTTGGTTCTCAACAGTAAAGTTATACAAGTAAGTTTGGTTGTTTGGAATAGGACATTGAGTCACCATTTCTGGACCATCCATTTGATTGGAACCGTTCTGGAACAAACCGTGGAAGTGCAAAGAAGTGTTTCTTTCTTCTTCGAAACCATTAATCAAGTACAATTGAATACGATCACCAGTCTTAGCTCTTAAAGTAGGTAAAGGCCAAGAGTCATTAAAACCAATAACTGGTCTTTCAAAAACACCATCAGGATTAGCATTAACCCAACCAGCCTTGAAGTACCAAGTGTGAGTCTCAGCTCTAATCAAATTAATGAAAAAAGCGAGTAATAAACAAAATTCTAATTTCATTTCTGTCTGGAACTTTTTTTTTTTTTTTCTTCGTTTATAATTTTATTTTCAATTTCTTTCTGCTAAATGAAACGGCTGGTAGAAAAAAGAAAAAAAGAAATTAGAATAAAAAAGGCTAAGAAAATGAAAAAAAAATTGTAGGTAGAGAAAAGACAAGAAAGGATAAAAAAAATGCTCAAGGAAATTGGCCAATTTATATTAAAAGAGGAGGAAAGGAAGGAGGAAAAAAAAAAAAAAGTTCAGTGGAAAAAGCGCTGGGAAAAGAAACGGACAAAAAAAAAGGAACAAACTTTGAAATTTTTTTTTTTTTTTGGAAAAGCCCACAGATCGATTAGATACTGGAGAGACCACACAGCAGGTAGAAAAGGAAAAGGGCTACATTACTGAGTATTTAGGTCTTTGATGAGAGTTATAGGAGACTTGTATTATGGACGTCGGCTTGTAATTGGAACTACGAGGCCGGGTGCATATCACATTCATTGGCATTGATTGATCAGATAATCAATCTATTAATGACGTTTGTGTCACATTGTCAAATAAAAGTCTCTCCAATAATAAATGACAAAGCAAAATTTGTACTTCAATTATTCGTGCGTCGATTGGCAGGTATCATGTATGAGACGCATATCATGCACTACGAGCAAAAGCCTCATTGGTCCAACTATCGGTTTTTGCTGCCGTGCTCGGGGGTTTGCAGGCGAAAAAGGGTTAGGAAAATCGTGCATGGATAAAAATGCATGCATCCCGGCAAACTAGTGTGCAGTACTGAAGACTAACCTCACCACATTGGTGTAGAGTTGTACAGGACACATGTACTCTATCAACTAATGTATCCAATCAGGTACCTGGGTAATATCTTGGCTCATATTTTTAGAGTTTGAGAAAGTCATGCTACCAATAGGCTGCTATCCCCGGTTGTAGACGCTGTCAAAGAAGTTATGGCTACTATAAGAGTGAAAAACCACAATCTAATAGAAAAAAGAAAGTACCAAAAAATAATTACCCAAATAAAAAGCTGAAGTCAAATAGTAGCACAAGAGCATGCAAGAAGTTGGATTTTTTCGTAAGTTAGCAGGAAATGTCAGAGAAGGCTTTGAAGAGAGCATATACAAATTTGATTTCATACATCTTGAATGCTGCAGAGACATTATTGAAATTATTGTCTGCAGTTTACTGAAAATTAAATGTCTCGCGAAATAAATTCGGTCAACTTCAATTCCGAAATCACGTTTGAAAAATTAGTCGGAACTTAGAAAGAAATGTAACTGTAGGCATCCTCGCTCTCGTGTATGCAAAAGTAAAAGCAATAGTAAAAGCAGTCTTCAATTTGGCAGCCAAAATTTTTAGAAAATTTCCTAACACCTAGTCTCGTATATTCAAAACAGACTATATAAGAGGCCGGGGGAATATGGATGGGATACAAACCAGTAGTGAAATCCAAATTTGACGTTGAAGTAGCCAGCAACTACTTTGGATACATAAAATTGAAGGTGCTGTAGAAGGATTTATTGGCAGTAACCACCGTAAACTTCTAACTATAGATCATCAAATGAAAAAGGCGTTTATTTTGACGAATGAAGTCTTCTATTTAAAGACAAACAAGGACAAAGTTATTATGCTGAAAATGCACTTGTCTCCTCTAAACTAATAAACATCGTCACAGTTACCAAATACTACATAAAAACATTACTGGTCATCAGTTCAAAGCTAACTGCAACATTAAAGCCTTGAAATGGCCATTTTTGACTTCTTGCAACGAAATAAGCAACCGGTCTATAACGGAGAAACACGGCATCCCAACATAGTGAGCTACGCTTCAGATAGCGGTTAGAGTGCTGTAGTGTGTTTACCTAGAAATTTCTCACAAGTGAGAGGACTCTTAATTGTTAATATTGTTATATCATGAATTGGTAGCCTCGTAGTACGAGATCGTGTTATTGTAAGCATGAGAGATATCAGAGAGCTATTGTTCCAACAAGCTATTTTGTGCAGGTAATATTTCTTCATTGATGGGAAACCTCGAATCACTAACTAGAATAAAGCACGATGTTGGGATAGCATCACCATCGACGATCATACAACCCGATAGTATTATCGTTAATCTCGGTTTAAGCTAGTGTTTGCATGCTGGTTGAGAGCTGGTAGTATATTGTCATTGGTAACAAAAGCAGAAAATGTTGGTGATAATGACATCATAAGCAAGATAAGCACCGAATAGACTAGAGGAACTGAAATGCTGCAGGCACCATGCCAAGACTGAAGAATATAGACCCCTATTTAAGGAAAAATAAAGAAGCTTAAGCGAAACTTAAACAAGGATGAATGGTATCGATATAAGACTTCAATCGGATATTGGTAAAATAGATATTTCCGAGACTAGTATGCCGAAAATATTTTCGAAATCTGTTGTTGCTATGGATGGCTATTAAACATCATAAAATATGCGAAACTAGTTAAATTTTGCAATATTTGAAGTCTAAATTATATTTTTAGTAGCTGACCTAGCCAATAGAAGTAGGGATTTTGAGAATCTATCGAAGAGGTGAAGGGCCCCTTCTCGTCATTAATGATCCTTAATTTTTGGTAGCGATTGGTGAGCTTAAGTTCCTGTAACTAGTGTTAAAAACTACTTTCTTGTAGCATGATTTCGTTGACTTCATGAACAAATTATGCAATTCCGAAAGAAGCCATTGATATAGACTATACTTCTTTACTATAAGAGAATACACTTAAGATTTTCCCGTCAACATGTACAAAGACTCATGGAGAAGTGATTATCAGAGATCCTTTAATAAACCGAATGAAAGTGTTGAGGAGATAAGTTCGGTCTTAGAGGGAGAAAATGTCAAAGAGAATGCTTCAAAGAGATAGCATATACTTTTGAATAGATTTCAATCATATAAAGAGACCTTATAATTGTCTGCTGTTGAGTGGAAATTAAATGTCTCCGGTAGGAAATTCAGACAATTTCAATTCCGACATCTTTCTTGGTCGGAACTTTTACAAAAATATAGCTGTAGGTATTTTTTTGGCACCCTCGTAGCTTGCAATAGCAAAAGCAGACCAATTTGGCAGCCAAAGATCTTTAGAATTTTTTATCTCTTATATTCAAAACATACTATATAAGAGACTAGGAAATACCAAAGGGTACTAACGAAACTAACCACGAGTAAAAACTAACCAGTGAAACCCCTGGTTTTATGTAAAAATATGATCGAAAAATAACGATCGAATTCGGGTTTTTACCCATAGTAACATTTGGAAAACTATCATGAACTTCGAAGTAGAGATAACAAAAGGAGAAGAAGGAAGAAAACAGAAAAAGTATCCATTCTGATGAATGAAGTGTCCTATATATAGAAGTGGAAAAACTATAGAAGAAATTTAAAGAAGGACGGAGTTAAACCATATAATTGTTACAATCACAATATACTGCATAAAATTCTTATCAGATATCAGTTCAATGAAACATTTACCGTCTTTTACAACGACCTTGCTTCATTCCACTACCACTACAGATGCAACCGTCTCCTCCTATGTGTAAGGCACAATAGGCAATATTGGGGCAAGGGGAATCCCAACATATTCTCCTAGCTACTTTGATATCTCTGAAAGTAACAGTTGTAGTGGATTGAGACGAAGTAGGGTGCTCTTCTAGAGAGTCTCTTAAAAGTGAGAGAACTCTTTCATCCCCAGCTTCATTATTCATGTAAGAATTGGTAGCATCGTAGTATGGGATCGAGCTATTGTAAGCATTAGAGTTATCTGTAAACCATTGCTCTAACAGGCCAATTTGTGCAGGGGTTGTTTCTTCATCAATGGGAAACTTCACATCAGTGCCTATCGTTAAGTATGATGTTTGTGTAGCTTCATCATCAACAATCATACCTGATAAAAAGATGAAAGCTATTTCATTTCTGTCCAAGCTAGAGGCTTCAAGTTGCTTATCGAGAGCTGGCAAGATATTGTTATTGGCAACAAAAGCAGAAAATGCTAGTGACAATGACATTAAAAGTAAGACAAGCATTGCTGGTAAGATGTTAATCGAGTAGAATGAGGAACAGAAATATGCTATTAATGTAAGATGTTGCAGGCACCATGTAAAAATTGAAGAATATGGGCCTCTATTTATGGGAAAGAGGAAGAAGGTTTGCTGAAACTAAAACGAGGACGAGTGGTGTCGAGAAGGGATGAGACCCCTTGTCTATTACAACCCTAAAGTGATGAAATTGACATTTTAGCGAGTAACATGGCGAAACCAGTAATTGCTTTGGACAATTATCAAAAATCATGAAATATGCGAAACTAGGTAAAAAAATTGAAAAATATTTGACCTATTTGAAGTTAAATTTACATTCCTACCTGGCCAATCGAAGTAGGGAATTTGCTGATCCGATCCAAGATGGCACATGTGCAGTGATCTTCTTGCCGTTAATCACTTTTTGTTATTGGTTGGTAACAATTAGTGAGTTAAAGTTCATGTAATAGGAGTTAAAAGCTTCATTAGAGCCATCTCCGGACATGGGTTGATATTTGCAAGTTCAATAACATTCCCGTCCCCAGAGTTAAAACTACTCTTTCATTGGTGCAAGTTCAGGATATGGCATGATTTCATTAACATCAAGTGTAGATCTTAGCCGAAAGGAGCAATCTTGCTATAGATTAAAGTTTTCTGTAACGCAACCTATTCACTTGAGCACTTGTATGGTATTGAATTCTATGTTTCTCTGATTTGAATTCAATCGAGAACATTCGGTCAATTGCAAAGAGTAAAGCGACGTGAAACGAAAAGTTCTGACAGATCTTGAAGCTGAAATACATCAGATGAATCGTGCCGGTGGACATGCAGAAAGATCCACGGAGAAGTGTTCAAGGAGACCATGGTGACCCTTGAATAAACAAAAAAAAGTTGAAGTAAAGGGTAAAACACGATCATGAAGAGGTTTAGTTGTGCTCTTCTATAAAGAAGGAAGAAAGTCAAAGAGAATACTTTTTGAAAGTATATACAACTTTAAAGATTTCAATTATTCATTCAGACATGTAAAGAGACTTTATTATTGTCTGGAGTTAGCTGAAAATAAAATGTCTCGCGAAGGAAATCCGGTCGGTTTTTCAGTTTCAATTCCGACACCTCTCGGAATTTGAAAACTCAAATCGGCACTAACCCTGCAGTTTCGACTTCTCGTTTTCTATGAGCATTATTGTTCGAAATAACTCTAAGTCTGCATCGGTTAAGGTTGTAGAGGCTTCTATATATCCATTTATTGACAGATCATTCATTTTCAGGGCCAGACCCTTTTGCCTCTCCCGGTTCCGTGACTGTAGGATGTATGCGTGAATTGTGAGCTTGGCTTGCAAAATAATTTATTTTTGTCCGATGAGCAGCAAATGCGTGTTGTTAAAAAGTTCATTTGCTCTCTTTCTTCACACACACCTGCCTGTTAATGTCTATGACTGAACCGGGTCAGCATGGAAACTCTCCGTCTATTCAATAAGCTCCGGCTCTTCAGCAAGCTACTGCTACGCCAACCCAAAACTCGGACCCTTCCGCAGCCAGAAGTTGTTTATAAACGGTCCACTCATCCTACTTCGGTGCCGATCAAGAAACTCTTTTCGTCAAAGTTTCCATACTCTGTGAAACAGTCCGTCATAGATTTCCAACATCGTCATGAGTTCCTAGAAATTCAAAATGACTTGCTTTCGCTTCTTCCCTTCTTCCCCCATGCTGACTCCATAGGCAGAACAAGTGAAGTTATTCACACCGAAGTCACCGACTCGGGTGATTTTATTAATGAGTTTGTCATCTACCCTCCCAACTACACACCAGATCAGTACACCTCTATGAACCATTTGATTATGGTGCATGGCTACGGTGGAGGACTTGGTTTTTTCCTTAAAAACTATAGTCAGATAGCCCAGAATTCCAATTGGATCATCCATTCTATCGATCTTCTTGGCTATGGATGTTCTTCCCGTACTAAGTTCACATGTAAGAACCTTTCTGAAGTGGAGCACTTCTTTCACGACTCGTTTCAACAGTGGATGATCAAACGAGGGTTGGTAGACTCCTCGAAAAACCTTATTTTGGCCCATTCTATGGGTGGCTATTTAATGGCTACTTACGGCATTCAACACATCGAGCCGTTCTGTTCTAAGCTTCTTATGATCTCCCCGGGTGCTATTCTCAAACATCGGACACCTGTTGCTGTTCCGAAGTACTTTGCTCGGCTATGGGAGCAAAACATCAGCCCATTTTCGCTTGTTCGGAAATTCGGGCCATTGGGGTCGAAATTGGTTAGCATGTGGTCGTCAAGAAGATTTGCTAACTTATCGAAAAAGGAATCAAGTCGCCTTCACAAGTATGCTTATGCTATTTTCCAAAGACCTGGCTCAGGCGAGTACATGTTGAATTTCTTATTGGCACCGGGAGCGGATGCTAGACACCCGTTGATCGAGCGAGGAGTTCATAAGCTTAACTGCGGACTTTTATGGTGCTACGGGAAAGAGGATTGGATGGATAAGAAGGGAGGAGAGTTGATATCTAATGTGGTGAACAATTTACATGGCACCAAACAAAGTTCTGTGGTAGAAATAGAGGATAGTGGGCATCATATTTATTTGGACAACATCAAAGAGTTCAACAAATTGGTGGTAGATGAAATGGAAAAATTTGGCAGAAAAAAGTTGCCACCAACGACATAATGACTGGAGCACATTTCAGTTTTAATGAATGATGAGGTTGATTCTAAAAGTATATACATTGTCATACAATTATGAGTTATTGTAAGTTTAAATGCATGATTTCGTAAACGGTAAAAGTCAAATCGTGATTGGTAGAGGTCCAAGATCGTAAATGTTAAAAGTCCATGAAATCGTAAGGTATGGAGTTTGCACTGGCTACTTGAAGATATAGTCGCCAACTATCAATAGATATCGAAGAAGCCTTTAGAAAGAAGGTTTGATTGATGCAAAGTTGACATATGTACGATTGACATATGTACGATTGACATATGTACGATTGACATATGTACGGTTGACATATGCACATTCGACATATGAACCATTGACACATGTACTATTGACACATGTAATGTAGATGCAGAAGGGCATATCCTCGATGTGTCAACCGTACAGAGAGCGCCATATGGCGCATACTTCCAAAACTGCGTCAGCGGTGATATCGTACGAGGCCAGGATGCTGAGAGAAAAAAGTTTTCGGAGATATCGAGAACATCCACTGAGCACACCACCTCACTCTGTTCACTCATAATGTCGTCAGTTCCTATCAGCTTCTCTGATCTTCAGTGAATTTTATCAAAACCCTATAGCTCACTGGCAAAAACTCATCGGTGATGATGATCTCCTCACCAAATTTCACAAGGTCTATAAGCTTTTTCACTAGGTTTGGCCTGGTATTTTCCTCCAAAACAGCAGGTTTACGGAGGTACAAATTCTGACCAGAAGTACTCAAGGATGGCACTTTGAGCTGAAATTCGGGTTGTTGTATCAAATGATCTATCATTTCCTGTAACGTCCAATGTCTATTGATGGTCAAGATCTTTGATTGGTTCCCGCATACCAAGCAATTTGGTTTCTTCATGTGCTTGTATGTGTAGGTGAAAATGGAGTCATCTCCGCTGTACATCATGTAGTTATTCAAGATGGGGTTTACGTTGGTGATGAGTTTGAACGCTTCATTGCAGCACGAAGCGGCGATAATGGCGTTTGTGGAGGCAATGGCCGGGATGATGTTCTTAACGACCCCCATGGTCAATTTCTTGGTGACACCGGGGATGGTGAATATGTCGGCTCTTTCCTTAGCGAGCTGGTACATGAGCTCGATTTCGTCGGGGTTATCACTGTCAAACTTCTTGTCGGGGTACCTGGCGGGCCATTCGAAGAGGCTGGCCCATTCTATACAATGCTCCGGTAATCTGGGGGTATTGGCGATGGTACACACCGGGTATGTTACTTTAGGAGTCACCATGTCCAAGGTACATTCGTAGCACGAGGTTAACATCGGCAATATCACCCTGGACTGGCCTCGAAACCCCTCGGTGCCTCCATCGATCAACGGCACCAAATTATTCAACTCGCTGTCCACCATAGTCACCAAAGTGGCATTTATCCACCGCCGGGCCTCGACACTGTCCAATCCACAGATCACCAAGTCAAACTGTTGATAGAAACTGGTGGGTTTGTCTTGAATACGGCAGTTGTGGCCCACGATGTTTAGCTCGTGATCATTAATACGATGCTTAATAAAATTTGCTGCGGTGATTGCTTTGGACATTCCCACGTCGCGTGGACGGAATAGAAACTGTCGGTTGAGGTTCGACACGTCGATGGTGTCCATGTCAATGATATCAATGTGTTTGAAACCGGTAAGGGCTAAATTCTTGAGGATTTCACATCCCAACCCGCCGGCGCCGATGACAAGAATCTGGCTTGTTTTCAACGCGTTCAAGCTTTGGCCGGCGTCATACTCGTCCGCTACCTCATTATACGGCCCAATAGTGTTGAGAATGGGCTCTATTGATGCCAAACTGCGTGACGGCATGGTTAGTAAGAAGTAAAGTGGTACGAAATCAAAAAAGTAGATTTGAGTGTGCGAAGTTTATACACAAACTGAGAGCTGCGAAAAAGCTGCATCCAGCCTTCTAAGTGGATATACAGAACTTGGACATAATTATACAACCTTCTAAATAAATAAACAAGACTAATACATGAACATATTGGCAGGGTTTTGATCGGTAAACGGGCCCTCACATGTTATATACGAGGAAGTGTAATTGAAGCAATCCTAGTACAGGCCCAATGACAACCCACAATTCTTGCTCTTCCGCAAATATAGCTCTCAGACGGACATTATCTGACAATAGGGCCCATCTCTGTTGTCAGTAATAAATATCCCAGGCAATGTGTGCTGATTGCAAGACTCGGCACCGGTTCTCGTCTTGACTCATCTGCCTCTTACAGTCACCTTCACCCATTGACTCTAGAGCTCGTGTCAACTCTCAGTTCATCCTCATTTACTTCACCCTAAAGTTCGCTTTCATCAGGGATCAGGTCTCAGATTTCGCTCACTTCGGTGTTTTCGTGTTGTTGAACTCATTTGTCTTATCCTTTAGCCCCTCATCCGGTTTCTGTTTCTTTCGTGGCGGCACCCCGATCATTCGCTTATCTATGGCCTTCACCGATTGCAGCGCTTCTGTTCGTCTGATTGGCACCGACTTATTTGGATCCACCGTTCGTCTCATGCTCTGCGATATAAATCTAGTATTGTACGTTGGTAGATTAGAAATCTGGTCCGGTGATTCCCTTATCAAGTCCGCCAGTTTCGCAGTAATAAAAGCCACTTGTTGAGGAACTTCTGTTGGTTCGTTTGTTTCTTCAGGTTCGTTCTGTTTAAGCTTCTGGTTTATTAGTTGAAGCTCGTAGTCATCCAATTCATCTTCATGGGGGAAATCATCACTAAATACATAAGAGTCGTCAAAATCAGCAATTATATTAGGGTCCACCTTCGGATCCTCTCTCAATTCCACCTCTTCCGGGCCTACATCATCATGATGGTTCAAGTTTGTAGGTACTGGGTCTACTCTCCGGGTTAATGGCGTCTGTCGATTGAGGTTCACCCCGCTATTGAGATTGACAGCCACTGTTCCCTTCTTCAATCTTTCTCTCTTTAAATATAATGGATCTCGGTAAAAAGCGTCATCCTCCAATTCGGGAGGCGGGAGTTTCACTTTCTGGATCTTCGATATAATTTGCTTATCATACAAACAATTTCCCAACACATTCCCAAAACTTCTTAAGCATCGTTTCAACCCGTCAGTAAATGCCTCTTTTCTACATTTTTCAAATGCCATTGCCCGGTTTTTGGCATTTTCAATCGATCCATATCCAAAATCTTCGTGAAACGTTCCATTTTTAATAGTAACTCGAACCAAGACTGAAAAGCCCATCGAAATTCGACCCGAGCCTCCGTGAGTGTCAACGTAATCCACCTGACTGTTGATGAGCTCTGAGCACCAGCCGTCAAAGCCAAAGATTTCATTGGCGAGGTTTAGCGCTTTCCAGCCTTCAATGTAGGAGACGTTTTGGCCGCCTCCACCGGGTCTGAAACTGACGTATTCTGGGCCCAAGACTTTATTTAAACGGGTCTGTATCCGGCTACGTTCTTCTTTGGTGAACTGGATGGGCTGAAAGGAGCGGGCGTTGCTGGACTGGAACCCGCCTGGCTTTGCTGTGGGTGTTGGGCCTTGTTTGGTTCCTTGGTTGTCTGAGGCATAGGGATTCCCGCTAAAACGCGTACTGGGAGCGTGAGTACCAGCCGGGATCGCGGCCCCGTTGGAATTATTGTTCATGATCCCGTTGGTGTGGTTCATGGATGGTGAATAAGAGAGACTGAAGGGTTTTTAGTTTAAAAGTCAGGAAAAAAAAACGCGTAGATCAAAAAAGTATTGAGAATATTTAACAACTTCTCTTTCTTATCGCGCCATGGTATGACAGAGGAAGAGGAGAAAAAAAGACTGGTGAATATCGAGGCCGAAAAAAAGGTGGTGAAGAAGTCACCGAGCATTAAACAGCAAAACTCTTTCCAGCGAAGAGAGCAGATCCGGACGTATAAATCGGTATTGGCGAGGGAAGCGAGACAGCGAAGGTACGAATCCAGGAATCGGGATAAGGAGGTGTATGAGGTGTTACTGAGTTCTCCGGTGCCATCGCCTGAGTCAAGTCCCAGAAAGAAGAAGAGAGTCAGCTTTCAGGGGGAGGTAGAGGAGGGAAGAAAGCTTGAGGCAGAGGGAAGCGAGAAGAAAGACAGACTGCCGCTGGAAGAGGATCAAAATGTAGAACTCGGTAGATAATGTGAATACTTTAATGGAAATAATCTACGGATATGGAATTGAACAATGTGGTATTTTTGTCAATTTCAGAATCACTTGCGGGGGATGAAACTATGTTACCCTTAGTGATAAGCCAATGCAACGCTGATTCTGAATCATATATTTATATTTCCTGGATGGTGGTACCAACGCTTGAAGTAACTTAGTCATACAAGGATGTATCATGGAGTACAGGACAGATACTATATGAGGTAGTATCGTACCAATGATAATCCATTCTTCGAAGAATGAAGATCAACTCTGTAAATTTCCTGGTCTCTTTCCATTTCAAAAAATTGGGGTACTGATTCTGTAGTTGTTGATATGACAATTCAGACTGAAATAGCCCTAACAGTGTATATAGCAAAACCACAGATAGGAGATCCAGAAACAAAGCATCTCACATTGATTGTGGAGACAACAACAATCCAGCCGACTCAATCGTGGAGACTGCGACCACATCTCACCTCGTAATAGTCTTAAATGTGGTATCCTTCCCGTTAGCTTCACCGCAGTATCACGTACTTTGCTATTTAAGCTCCTGCTCCAAGAAACAGCAGTATAGCTAGTTAAGCTCTTGCACTGAAGCAGCTACATGCGGAAACGCTGTTGTCACAGCAGCCCTACAACACTTATATTTTTATACCTGTATTCTTAATGTACACTATCATCTACACATCCAAACTTGAAATCAACGTAATGCTATCGCCCTTTAGTAGGATACGCCCCAACGACTCTTTTGATCCATCTACCGTTGACACCTCCACCGCTTCTTCCACCACCACATTCATGAACTCATCGAATCCTCTTATTTTGCCTTGTATTCTCAGCTGGGTCTGCTCATACAACCATATTGTCACCACCGATTGTTGTTGCAAGTACTTGAATATAAGATTGATTGGAGGTAATATCGACTTCTTTGTCGGCCTGGCTCCAGACATCGCTTCAATGAAATCTAATATAGATTATAGGTGAGATTTCAGTGAAGAAGAGAATCTGGTAAGAGGTGAAGCGAAAAAATGTTGATGTTGCGGCATATGCAGGAACTCCATCAAACACGTCTTTTTATCAACTTCTTCTTGCAATTCAGTGGCTCTGATTCACGCGACAAAAACGGCTAGATTTTGGAGGTGGAGCGCTTTCTGTTGCTTTTACACGCGAGTTTCCACCCAATTCACATCCTCGCATGCAACCCTTGAGCCAAAATTTGAAACAGCTCTTTGCTGAATGGCTCCAAGATGAGGCCATCGAGCACACCAAAAAGGGCACGAAAATGGCGTTGGTGTACAACCGAGCCCTCGAGAAGGTCCGCAGATACCCAGAGGAAATCAATGACGCCAAAGAATTGAAGAAAATCCAATACGTGGGCGAAAAGACAGTGAATTTGCTTTGCAAGAAGCTTCGGGCCTACTGTGAGCAGCATGAGTTCAGTATTCCTCCAGGATTCGAACCACTGCAACTGGGCAGTGGCGGTGGAGGTCAGGAGAAGCGAAAAACCGATTTGGATAACCCGAAACCGAAACGGACCCGGAAAAACTGGGTTCCGAAGAGAAGGGCTGGCTCCTGGGCCATACTCATAGCATTAAAGATACGAGACCACCGTAGAGTGGGACTACGAAAGGAGGAAATCATTGAGACTGCTACACCGTACTGCGATTCCCCCTTCACTGCTAATCCTGCTAGTAACGACTATCATTCGGCCTGGGATGGAATGAAAACGCTCATCAAACGAGAGTATGTTTCTGCGTCAGCTTCAAGCCCGAAGATATATTTCTTGACTGACGAAGGTACGGAAGTGGCCAATGTCATAATCCAGCAGGAAGGTGTGGTGGTTTCACCTCTAAGACAACAAATTGATGTTTCTTTTGATAATGGCCTTAGAGTTACTCCGGAGACATCCCGGTTGTTTGTCCCTAGCTCAACCGATAGCTCAAGGTATACTCATCTGAGTGGTAACCATGACAGGATGAATAAAATTTACAACAACGTTCCCTACGACGTGTGGACGGGTTCAGAGTTTACTATTCTCCCCATTATAGATAACCGGGAAGTGCGATCCAGAAAGGAGCGGGACTTCTTCTTGGAAAGGCTCTCATCCCACAACATCGACAGTGAAGTCCGAGCATTAACATTAGGAGATGTTGTGTGGATTGCAAAACATAAAGCTACAGGAAAAGAGGTTATACTTGATTTTATATGTGAAAGAAAGCGAATCGACGATTTGGCATCGTCAATCAAAGATGGCCGCTTCCAAGAACAAAAATCCCGGTTGAAAAAATCAGGCATGAAGCATGTATACTACTTGGTAGAAGAATGTGGGGTCGACTACCTGGATATGGTAGACTCCATCAAAACGTCCATTTCTATGACCGTTACGGTATCCAATTTCTATCTCCGCAAGTTCAAAAGCATCGAAAGCACCATCTCCTTCATTGCTAGTCTCACCAAAGTTATTCAACATCAGTATAGCACCGCTAAGCTCCTAGTGTTGAAGCCGAGATCCATAGATAACCAAAGTGAGTATGCTACGCAGCTTGATGTTTTCCGGCAAAAGTTTGAGTCCGGGCTGGCGAAATATCGTTGCTGCCATACATTTTTGCTTTTCCAGGATTGCATGTTGAAAACAGGAATGATGACGGTGAAAGAGATGTTTATTCTCATGCTCATGGCCACTAGAGGTATATCTTTCGACAAAGCTTTAGTTGTACAACGGCACTTTCAAACGCCGAAAGCTCTAATGCGATACTTCATCGACAATAGGGATGCCCCCGAGAGCAAACGTAGGGGGCTACTAGCGGAGTTGTTCAAGCATGAAGTAGGTAATAAAAAAATCGGAAAAGTGGCCCTGGAGAGCTTATACGAGGTATGGGGTGAGGAACTGAAACGAATTTAGAAGATCAAAGGATGATACGAATGATCATAGGGTAAAGGTTTATATAAATGTAAGTTGCATGAGATCAACTCAAAAAATAGCGATATGCAACTCAGTATGCGGCTACAATTTCTTGTAGTACCACACATCTAAAATATAAGCCCTCACTAGACTCTACTACTTTTCTCAGTCCTAGCAAGTTTGATTCTGCTTCCTTCATTGCCTATTTCAATTTGCAACAATTCCCAATTGGGATTCAACTTTTCGGGTGTGCACACGACCATTGGTGATTTTTTCAAGCATTTTTTTTCACTTCCAGCTTTTAATAGCACACTACTTTTCCCTATACTACCAAATGAAGAAACGTACGCTTAAATACGGAGGGAAATCGGGGATCTTGCCCGAGATCCGTCCTGTATTCAAGAAGTTCCCAATCAGACATAGAACCGCAAACGAAGAGGCTGAACATGCCAAGATTGAACAGGGGTATGCTGAAGGAGTACCTTTACCGCAAAAAAAAGGGATGACATTCCACCGTAAACCGATTGATAAACCCGTGGTTGGATTACAGGAAAGAATCAAGAGGAACATCGAAGACTACGCCCCCAAGAAGGAGGTGGATGAGTCCCAAATGAGTGCCAATGAGATTTGGGCATTGAAAAGAGATGAGATTAGACGTCAATATTTAAAGGAAGCTTATGTGGTGGAAGCAAAACGATTAGAAGAATTAGACGCATTGAAGGCTAAGCAAGCGGAAAAGCAAGAAATGACCCTGATAACCAGTCATAAGGTGGAAGACTCTGAAGCCACCAAATTATCTTTGCCTACGATTGATTCGTATTTGGAAGGTCCTATGATGAGAAATAGAACCGAAGAAGAAATCATGATCATTCAAGAACAACGAAAGTTAAACCGTAGGTTAATGGACTTGAAAGTGGCTGAAGATAAAGCCACCAACTTGCTTGAATTGTACCATGCAGCTGATAAATTTATCACCACTGAAAGCGAATTACAAGAAGCAATCACTCAGGCATTTGAAATTGATATTGGCAAATTCGAAAATGCCAAACTGCACATCGAAGACAAATTATTCGGTAGAGATAATGCCTATGCCAACATCCAGTACAACGAGGGCTTGATTCATGATCATGCCTTTGGAGAAATCAATGGTAAGCCTGGGTTGCAAACTGTGAGGGATACTATTAGTGGTAGAGCTGAAGGGTTGAGAAAGAGTGCAGAACTCGCTGTAAATGAGAAATCACCTCAATAACTTGTATATAATGAACGACCAATCTAGGAAAGCAATAGCGTAGCCGAAGTAAGGGAAGTGAGATATAGGAAGAGGAGGAACATGTTTTGGGCCCATAATCGGTCATTACCGCTCTGTTTTCGATCATTATTCACTTAATCATCGGAGGAATACAATGGTCTAGAAGTTAATATCTTTTTCCATTATTTGACGTGTTTCTAGTTTAGCATCCTACATTAGTAGCAAATTCATCGCTCTTATTACTTAAAAATCGTTCACTTTACATAGAAAATCTCTGGAAACTAGCCGCAAAATTCTATTCCCACCACCTCTCTAGCAGTTTTTTGACTCTTTTCTTATCTCTCACCTCCTTTATCTCTCCCATCTTCCTCTTCTCCATAGCTCATCTTCTATCCATTTACACCCGCACACCACTCGCGTCTCTTTTTCGCAGTTTTCGCAGTAGTTTTTTCACGTCCTTCTCCATTGTTTCTTTCTTCATCCACTTCAATCGCTCTTCTACTCCATTCACATCAACATGGCGGGACAACCAAGTAGAGTAACCACCTACCAGTCCTACTTCACCAAAGTATTGTCCAAAAGATTGTCCTACCTCAGTAACATCAATGGTTTGCTAGCAATCTCCGTTTCCATTATTCTCGCTCTCCCGTATGGGCATTTCTGGTGGAACATCCTTCTCACGTTCATCGCTAGGGCTCCGATAATTTTCATCGCCTTGGTACTTGTAAAAGTGTCGAGGGACTACAACAGCACTGTCGAACTCTCCCGCTACAAAACTTTGGGCGAACAAATCTTCAAATTGTTGTTCCGTAAGAAATCCATCATAAACTTCATCCTCTACTCAATTTCATCTGGGTTAATAGCTGTTATTTTCATCTTCCAATTACCCATTCGATATGACTACTACACGTTGTCCAAAATCTACCAACAAAAACCAACAATTAATGATGATTGGGTGTACTTTTGGTTCTACTCGTCCTACATCGCCGTCATTTACACCGTCCAACACATTATTTTCCAAAGAAATCGTCTTCAATTCAAATACGGCATCAACAAGGTCAAACCTGATAGTGTGTTTTTCAAAAATTTTCAAAAAATATTTGGTTTTACCTTAGGATTGAACCTAATTGGCATCTTCTCTGGACCTATCGTCTATTTTTTCATCAGATCAGTGATTTATAAACTCAATTGGTTCATTATTTTAGTATTGGGATTGGACTCCAACTTACCTCCCTTCAAAATCACAGTTTCCACTTGGTTGAATATCTCGTACTTGTCGTTCCATACTATTCTATTATGGGAAATTGTGAATAACTTCTACAATATCTACTCTACAATTGGATGTCTAGATGGAAGTAAGCCAATTAGCACATACAGCTCCGATCCCATTAACACTTTGCTCTCTGGTTTGAGGGACGTCGACCCCGATCATCAACTTGCAAGATTGACGGCATTCCAGGAATTGGCTTATATTTCAACTACTGAAGACCCTGTAGGAAAGAAGTTGAGAATCGCCATCTATAATGCCCATTCTAAGGCTGGGTTTGTATGGCCTGCCATCTTGGATGAGTGCCTGTTGATTATCAAAAGAACTGCTTCCAATGTTAACTACCGAACGAAATCTGATTTTGAAGCATTGAAACAAACGCAAATTTCAATTAAGGATGATTTGAATAGGAATTTATTGAAAAATGAGGACGATATATTTGGTAACTCTTCTTTTGTTTTGGGCCCTACTACTCCAAGAAATTTGGACGCTAATGCTTCTCCTTCAAGCTTGAAAAAGTATGAGGAAACCACCATAAAAAAGGAAAATAAGAGTTTATTAACTATTGCTGAAAACTTGTATTCTGCTTTCATAAAATCTGGAGCGTACAAGTTCATTGACCTTCAAATTTTGGCTCCTATAAAGTCGTTTTTCGTCACCAGTTTTGAATCCGATGGTAAACAGCCATCACTCAATATTATTGGCAAAACTGTATCCCTACTTCAGCAAAACTTTTCCATTTACCAAAGAAACTTCTATTCTACTCCAATAGGTAGAATATTTCGTATTAATGTGCAAAGAGATGCAAATTCTAGAATCATTAACCCAGTTAATTATGGTAACGCTGTCATTTCTATCACCAACTTGTTGATTCATGCCATCGAGGAAGATAAAAATGACACCATTACCAATGCTCATATCAGCGAGGTATTGAATCTTCTCGAGCGTCCAATCAGAGCATTTGCCAATTATACTGATGTTCTACCAGCCTCGGTACATTTAACCCCGCAAGAAAGACAGAACGGTGATAGAACAAGACACCATTTGATTGCGTTACTACATGATTTGACAATTTCCGAGTTTTATAAACTTTGCGTGAAATATAACTATAAACTCAATGATTTGGTTTTGTCTGCTAGAGCTTTCAAGTTGGCCAAATGGGTCATTGACGTAGCTCTAGCCCAACAACAGGAACAGCAACAACAACAGTTCAAGGCAGAGCTCAGAATTTAGTTGAAGCTGACAGCATCTAAGAAATAAGGGTTTGACTATTGGAAAGTTTAGCTGAGAGAACGAGCTCTTACGGCCAGAACGAGGCTAAGTAGTTGTAGAGGAAGAAAGCAACTCGAAAGAAGATCAGTTTTGGACTAGAAGTCAGCTAAGGCATCTCATTACCAGGTGAGATTTGGGCCCAGTTATCATTCAGCAGACACTGTATTCTCACGTAAATTATGTACCAATAAATATACTCAAAGATCAATGGGATCAGAAAAGCCTTGTATTTGTTTATTTATATTTTAATTTCTACCTTCATCATTGTTCTCGTTCTTCGGCAATGAATCTAGCAATACTGGTTTTAAAACCTCTTCGTCAAACCTCGTAAACCATTTCGCATGCTCTTCGGCACTCAAAAATGCTCCCAAAACACCATTATTAGCACCATTAGAAGCCGTTGAGTCACTAAGACCTGGTGCGGTTGGTAGAAGGTCATCAACATCGTCCGTATTGAATTCATCCGCATCATTGATAAGATCCGAGGTGGAGTTATTGGCTGATTCCAACTCATTGGTCTGGGTGATGGAATCTAAACTTACATTAGACCCGTTTCTTGATCTCACGTGGTCAGACTTGCTGGCCTGTTGGTAGGTAGGTTTTCTACTCGTGGAAGGAGCTTGGGCATATCTTCTATTACCCAAAACGAGATTGCTGGTACTGTGATCGGAAATTGGTAATCTTGGAGCTTCAATGTCAAATTCGTCATCTGAACTATTATCTTCATCTACACATCCAATCTTGATCCCTAAAATCTCCAACATTGATGCTGTAGTACCTCCGAAGAAGATGACTGTAAGTACCACCACCACCAAAACCGTAGCTAATAAGGTCCACTTGGCTTCACCCAAGATCCCCATGGCCAAAGCAACACCAACAGCCCCTCTTAATCCGGCCCAGAAGATCATCATTTGGTATGAATGGTTGATCTCATCTGGTAAAGATTGAGAAGAGATTCCTCCGTTGATGATATCTCTATTGTTGAATTTCTCAAATCTGGCTTTATACAAAAAGTTTAAAAATCTCGACAATGGGAACACTGCAGACCATCTAGCAATACAGATGGAGATGAAAGTGACGATAATCAACAAGGGTTTGAACACCAATTCTACCTCAGTGAAGAGAGATAATCCGAGATAAATGAAGATGAAATTCTCTGATAATTGGGCTAATAATTGGAAAATGTACTTGGTTGCGATTTGTGTTCTTCTGGACATGTTGAAGTATGCATAATGTTTCAATGTGATACCACAGAAAAGTAAGGAGACAATTCCTGACATGTGAGCCCCATTGGAGAAGAAGTACGATTCATAAGCGAATAAAAGCACCAAGCAAGTTTCAATTTGGGGGTACCTTCTAATATGAGAATGTTTTAAGATCAAGGCTACGAAAATTCCAATCAATATTCCGATGATAGTGGATATGGTAAACGTCATTAAGAATAATCCGATACCTTCGAAAAGCGATGAAAATTTGACTGGATGGCCATGGAACTTTCTGCATGTTTCGAACATGACAATGGAAATGGCATCATTGAGTAAAGATTCTCCAAAGATAATGGTGTATAGTTTTGGGTCCACTTTGTAGGCATTAAAGATTGACAAGATTGTCACTGGATCAGTTGCCGAAAGAGTAGCTCCCACGGCCAAGGCATCAACAAATTCAAGTTTAATTCCATCAAGACCCAATGCGGTCCAAATATAGAGGATGATTCCTAGAACCAAAGCAGAAATGAAGGTTCCTGGAATGGCAAAGGTTAAAATCGAACCCAAATTACGGAAGAAATTGGCTTGATGTAGTTCATATCCGGAGTTCAAAATAATGGGAGGCAATAACACGTTAAAGAAGTAGCTGGAGTTGAATTTGACCGCATCTTGGATGTAATGACCCGGGCTAACGCGAATGACCAAACCTACAACCATCCCGTAGAAAATAGAAAGTACGGTCTCATGAACTGCTTTGATTCTTCTTTGTTGAAGGAAGTACGATGACCATAACGCGGCACACAACAAAAACAAGAGGATGAAAAGTGCCCATGAAGAGAACACCTCGTCGGCCACTGGATTGGAGTCCTCCAAACTGTCGTCGTCATCTGGGGTGGTGGTGTCGGGGTCCGTCTCAAACTCCCCGTCGGACACCGCACGCTTGACTATCTGCTTGGCTGCGTATAGTAGAATACTCGCAGACATTTGGGGCTATGAATTGGTGATTGATGGTGTATGTGAGTCTCTATTCAAGGTGAAATTGTTGTATCGAGATCGCGATATGAGGATGTACGGGTGTGATTGTGAAGGTCGTGCGCTAACCATACAAATAGGGCCCAGACAAAAATGCCTAAGCCAGGCTCAAATATACGACATGCTCCATATGAACCTGGGGATGGCATGGGGCTTAAACAAAGCTGATACAGAAGGAGAGTGGGAGGAAGTAAGAGGAAGTAAGAGAAAGCAGGAGACAGCTGGGGAAGTCGCCAGAAAAGGATAAGCCTCTCATATCAGGACACGCAATAAGGCAGACAAAGGTCAGACAAATGTCATTTCTTCTACACTCCCAAAGAACTGATTCCTAGTAGTGCCAAGCAACGAGTCAGGTGCTGCCAGTTTCACTACGCTCAGACCGTCTGACACTGTATCGCAGGCTAGAATGAGCAGTTTAATCTAAGAACTCAATTGGTGCAGAAGTATAAAAGGTACGACATGATGAACTCGCACCCATAAGGTACTCGTTGCAGCTGAAGTCACTAGAGCAAATCTTCTTATGTTCCGTTCTTATCCTATGTCACAGTTCGGCAACTTTTATTCGCATTCAGCCTTTCCTGTTTCCTACTAAGAGGGACTTTGCTACTTGCGTACCAGGCCCAATTCCTCCCTCTTTCGTACCTACTTCCTATTTAACACCTGGCAGTTTGGCAAATTTCACGGGGGATGCTTCTCTCCTGATCATGAACCCTATCACTGGTCCCATGATGCGGCTGATAGTGTAGTGGAACCAGGATATGAGCCTGGAATCATCGCAGGAACAACTTATGCATTTGTTGCAATATATCCTGATAATAAAGGTGCATAATTTATCTGGGGTTGCAATAGCGAATTCAAATCTCAATTGTCTTCTCCTACATTTACTCCGATAGTTCTATTGTCAATGTGGTAGTTCTCTAATAGGCGTTTATTAGATTTACGAAGTTCTATTCTTCAATTTATTCATTTTCCTGAATACCCCTCGATAAACGTGAATGCAGACATGAAATACGCACGATGTCCAAAGTCTGTCCACCACCTCCTAAAAGTCGTAGACTAGAACCCTCTATTGATAAGATAACCAGATAATTCAGAACACGTACCGGCTCTTCCACCCCGTCGTCTTCTTCTCACGCCATTTTCTTCTCCAAAGCTTCGTCTATTCTGTCGTTTTTTATTCCCCACGCGGTACGCACACCGTGGGAATGCTGGGTGAAATTATTTTTTTGCGAATTTCTCGACATTTCTTTTTTCCTTCCCAAAATGAATATTTTTTTACATCAAAAAGCATGTCAAAAGAAACAAACAAAAAAATAAAAATATGTAAAAATAACCTTACAAGAAGAGCTCCTATTTTCTTTTTTTCTTATTTTTCTTTTTCCTTACAAGATTCTTCTTAACATCCTTGAATTATCTTCGAAGAGTTTTCTTTTCATAAGTCAATTAAAATACTTCTTCTTAGAACTGTCACTCGTTTTATCTTAGTCTAGCGTCATGTTTTCTGCTAGACCTCATCATGGCGAAGTTCTTCTAGGTCATGATACAAAAAATTCTCAGATAAACCGTAATTTTTCGTCTAACAACATCCATACTTTGAACCATCCAAAACCTAGTCGTCGACAATACCAATTACCCATATCACCACCTCTTTCTCACCCATCCAGTCCTAAACTAGAACAAAATGTTAACTTCCAGCATCTGACCACCAACTACTCCAGCTGGTTGCCTCCTATTAACTTAAAAATCATCATTCTTTGCTTCAACTGGTATTTATTCTCCATCATGTCCAATAACTCCACCAAGTTAATTCTTTCGAATTTCAAATATCCCATCACCCTCACCCAGTTTCAATTCTTACTCAACTCATTCTTCTGTATGACCCTAGTATTTGTCATCATTCAGTTCCCAAAAGTTTCGGCAAGATTCCCCGAAAAATCGGTTCCGCTCCCTGCCGAAATCAGCAACTCATTAAGGACCTTCTTAAGTCCTTCCTCTGCATTACTCCTCACCACCTTGCCAATGGGATGTTTTCAATTCATCGGCCACATCGCTAGTCACAAAGCAACCTCACTAGTTCCAGTGTCTTTGGTCCACACCATCAAATCATTATCTCCAATCACCACAGTATTCATCTATCGCTGCTTCTTAAAAAGAAGTTATAGTGTGGTCACTTATTTGACCTTGTGTCCCTTGATTGTAGGAATCAGCTTAACGTGCTATAAACCATCCAAAAACAGAACTGATGGGTCTTATTATTTAAAAGGTTTGTTCTATGCATTTATATCCATGATTATTTTTGTCAGCCAAAATATTTTTGCCAAAAAGAAGTTAACTGCCGACAAGAAATATGGAGAACTTCCATTTAACAGTGGAAAGAAAGAACAAAAATTCGATAAATTATCGATTTTATTCTATTGCTCCATCATTGGATTTTGTTTGACTTTGCCCATTTACATTTTTTCTGAGTTCAACAACTCACAATTTTCATTATTCGACTTAAACACCAAATTGTTCTTGTTGATTTTGTTCAACGGATTTTCTCATTTCATACAATCGTTGATTGCATTTCAATTATTGGGTTTGGTTTCGCCTATTAATTATTCCATTGCCAATATTTTCAAGAGAATTTTCATTATTTTATTTGCATTTATCTGGGAAAGCTCTAATGTGAGCTTTACATCCAGACACTATTTTGGTTTAACGTTAACCTTGATAGGAATGTACTGCTACGATAAGTACGGTGACAAGCATAATTAGAGTAGAAACTCTACCATAAAGTACAGTATAATGTCACCATAAAAGCTTCATGATGTAATCAATAGTCTGTATAATGTACTCATAATTAATAATATTATCATGTCGTTGTACTGCTGCCTGTACAGACTACAAACTGAGTTCGGGCACTATGAATATATTCTAAAATATTTTTTTTTCATACAAAAATATATAATGACTCTAATTAATGACCACCACCTTCGGTGTTTAACAACTTTTTGAAAATGTCACCGAATGCAACCATGAAAACAGTTTGCCAGACACCTAATCCAATTCTGGGGGTAACACCTCTGTACAAACCTTTGATACCATTGTTAGAGTAAATGTACTTGAAAGTAGATAACACACCTAAGTTTTGGGGTCTGTTTGGATCTTTAGTTTTAGATTGCATTTCCACTCTGATAACTTCAATTGGTTGATTCCAAGCACTTAAACCACCACCAATCACAGAAGAACCGATCTTTTCCCAAGCATTCAATTTGTCACCTTCTTTCTTTCCGGTGACTTGCTTAATACCTTCTTCAGCTAAACGAGACAATCCGAATCTGGAACCCCAGTTGGTCATTTGTCTGATAGCTACCGCATTGACCCCCTTGTTGATACCTCTGATACCTTCCTTACGGTAGATTTCTTTGAAAACCTGGAAACTAGTTTGTTGAGGAACACCCGAGGTAGCAGCTTGTTTAGCACGAGTAATTTCCACTGTCTTCATACAAGTACAGAAACCCATAGTCAAGTAGGCTTGGGCCAAACCTCCGGAAACACCACCTCCCATACCGGCAACGAAGTTGGAAGCACCTAATTTTTTGAAGTGATATTCAGCTTCGGCACTAACGAACAAAAGAACAGCACCTTTGGTCGAGGCTTCAATCCAGGCCCAAGGAATGAGACCTTGATAGAAACCAAACACTCCTCCTCTGGACCACACCAACTTGGTGGCTTGGAAAATGGAAAGACTACGGTTGGCGGCCATGGTGGTTTTAACAACCTCTAAGGGTTGACCCAAAGTGGTAACCTCAGACATATTAAGCCCAGCACCCAACAAGATGTTGGCAAAGTTAATTGGCTTCTTTTCGATAGTTTGCGACATGGCGATACCAATAAGGAACAAGAAATGACAACTGGAGAAAGAGTACAACAAATATGGTTTGCTAGCTTGTAACCGTTGTTGAAATTTTGACACCCCGGAGATCGGGAAGTATGTAATAAGAGTCACGTGCGTTGACCCGGCTTGTTGTGAACTATTACATAATCAGTAATCGTTTAACCTTTTGTACGTTTAGTCAAATTATGTACACGACATAGGTTGGAGATTAGAATATAAGCTTATACGTTATTCTCTACGTGCTCCTTCTCTATAGGTGCAAATTTCTAATTTGTCAATTCTGATTTACTCAGCACAGCCAGGTCTTATGATGTTGTAAGCACCCCGTAATTTCCCTATTTGTCCCATAAGCATATTTTATATGTAAGCCCACATCTCCTCTTTTATTTCCTATGCCCCAATCTGCATCAGACGGTTCAGCATCATCTTATGTCCGTCAAGGGCTGGTGATGTTATCTATCACATTGCCGCAAAATAATCTACAACCAAAGTCGTGCGTCGTAACACGGCTGTCAGCGCGTTGATAACGCCCGCCGATTACATAATCGTGATTTCCGATAAAGTTTGAGTTCCGACCATGGTCACGTGCGCAACCATTCCTATATGTAACGAAAGGTGTAGCGAAGGTTCGTTTCATTGAAGGCTGATCATCACAGAAGTCGTTGCAAAGCCCCTACCCCGAGATGCTGATACGTCTTTCGTGCTTGGCAAAAGGCTTTTCCTCATTGGGGCATGTCCACGAACTGCGACATCACCAGGACCGAGGAAAGATCAAACGATAAAACACTCACGTGACCACATTTTGCCCAGTCTGAGGCGGGCGATTGCAAACCCCCTCTGGACCCGGAAACCTCCAGTCACCCGATTGTTGGTCTGATCATTTCCGGTTTTGACCCTTTTTTGGGTTAGTTCAGGCACCAGACAAAAAAAAAGAAAAAAGAAACTTTTTGGAAAAAGGAAAAAGAAAACTTCACCGATCGATTCCTATTTTGGTAGATAATTAGCCCATCTAACAACGTTTTGGTATCTTTTCTTTTCTTTCATTTGCCCTTTTTATTTGCTCCCTTTTCCTGATTTTTTATTTCTCATTAACATCTTCTTTCCCATCTTCCCGTTCTCATCATCATCTTCCATTCTGTTGATATGTCCAGCCAAGTTGCAGCATCTGTGGGTTCCACTGTCGGAGGTGGAGCCGAAGTTAGAAAGAGAGGTAACATCGCATCTTTTTCTAACGCCAATAGCGAAATATTGTACGCTACCGACACGTACGGGAACGAATTCCAAGCTCCTGATTACGCCATTAAGGACATTTTGAAGGCCATCCCAAGCCATTGTTATGAAAGAAGAGTTTTTGAATCGTTGTACTACGTGTTCAGAGACATCTTCTGGATGGGGGTGTTTGGGTTTTTGGCCAACAACTACATTCATTTGATTCCTAACCAATTGGCCCGTGGTGTATGTTGGGCCGCTTATACCGTGGTTCAGGGATTATTCGGTACTGGTATCTGGGTTTTGGCCCATGAATGTGGTCATCAAGCTTTCAGTGATTACGGTTGGGTCAACGACACCGTGGGTTGGGTCTTACACTCCTTCTGGTTAGTTCCTTACTTCTCCTGGAAATTCTCTCATGGTAAACATCATAAAGCTACCGGTCATATGGACAGAGATATGGTTTTCGTGCCAAAAAACAAGCAATCCTTCTTACAAGCAAGAGGCATTGATGATATCGATGATTTAGTGGCCGATTCCCCTATTTATACCCTTAGCCAGTTGATCATCCAACAACTTGGTGGATGGATTACCTATTTATTAACCAATGTCACCTCTGGTAATCAATTTGGAACCAAATCAAGCTGGGCTAAGAACCATTTCAACCCAAATTCTCTCATTTTTGAAAAAAGAGACTACTGGTACATTGTCTTATCTGATATTGGTATCCTTACTCAATTTTTTGTTCTTTACACCTGGTACCGTAATTTTGGTGGATTCAACGTGTTGGTGAATTGGTTTATTCCTTACTTGTTCGTAAACCATTGGTTGGTGTTCATCACTTTCTTACAGCATTCCGATCCTAAAATGCCCCACTATGAAGCCTCCCAATGGAACTTTGCCAGAGGTGCAGCTGCCACCATTGACCGTGAATTTGGTTTTGTTGGTTGGTTTATCTTCCATGATATCATTGAAACCCATGTCTTGCATCACTATGTTTCAAGAATTCCTTTCTATAATGCTAGAGAAGCTAGTGAAGCCATTAAGAAAGTCATGGGTAAACATTACCAACACTCGGATGAAAACATGTTTGTTTCTTTATGGAAATCCGGTAGATGGTGCCAATACGTTGATGGGGACAACGGGGTTTTGATGTATAGAAATGTCAACGGTAACGGTGTTGGCACTGGATCTAAGTAGATGTAATAGAAGATTGTCATTTGTGTAAGAGATGATGTAAAGTAGAATGAAAGAAGATATATAAGAGCTTGTTTCGGTATACTTAATATGCTGGGCTATGTGGATTACTATGAGTCCCAGTCAGTAATCTGTATTAAGAAATGTGTGGATTGTATATTTGTATAGAGTCAGAAACGAGTTTGAACTATCCTGTCTATCTGATCGAATGAAGTCCTTCAGATGCAATATTGGATGACGAGAGTAATATAGATGTCTGTGTCTGGTGTAGGGTCGACTTCCTTCCTTCTTGTCTGCTGTCTGTTCAACTTTCCTAGTTCTTGGAAAGCCAACTCTTTGGACCAACTTCGGGCAGTGGATGTTACTTACCTCTTAGAACTTCCGGCGTTGTTAAGTCAAGCACTAAACAATTACAATATCCCGTAGTTTCTGCGGCAGATTTAGTTCGTAAAGATAGCATTCAATAACTTTCCAATCTTATGTCTGCGTAGATGTTGCTGTCAGATGTACAACCTGCGTCTACCATCGTCACCATAACTTTCTTCCAGCCACATCTCTTCGCCTACGGAATAAACGGTATACCGGTGATCGTTCTCTCTCTATACTTCACATAATCCTCCTTGAAAAAGTCCACAAGTAAGCCCTCTTCAAACCGAATTCTTTCATGGAAAAACCACCAAATTCTATACAACCCGAGCCCCAAACACAAGATATTCTGGCTTGCCAATTGTACCCCCATAATCCAATAAAACCAGCCAAAGTAGCTAGGATGTCTCAACACCGAGTAAATTCCGGAGGTCACCAATCGATGTTTTGGATCATGCTGGCGCTGGATGTAGTGACTGAAGTTTTGTTTGGCGGTATACATTGCCAAACTACGTATGATTTGGCCCATTACTGCAAGAAACAACCCGAGGTAGAATACAGCACTGCTGTAGCGACATTTGTAAACCAAACTACGTATCACTATTTCCGTAACTGTGGCCACGTAGAAAATATGCAAGTCACCGTCGGCCAATATAAAAGAGTCATCATCAACTTCAGGGGTCTGAAACAACGACGTACTTAGGAACTCACCAAAGTGGAAAACACCAAGAAACACTACCAAATACCCTAGCGTTGCCAGCATTTCGTTGTCAGCTGTGAGGATAACAACGGAAGCTATCAGAATCGCAGCACCCAATCCAAAAGACTTGGCTGCAATTACGGATAAGTTATTCTTCCCCGGATCATAAGACATGGTAGATAAGAGATAATGAAAAAGTTGTAATGATTTTTCGCAACGAGATTTTTTCGCAGTTTCTCATTTTATTCACATTTTTCACATTTCTCACATCTCACTGCTACAGCATGTACGCCCCAGAGAAGAACAACCTCGCCGAGATCGCGGTGGTGTCAGGCTGTTTGGGTGTGTTGTTTGGCTTCAGCATAATTGCAGCAGTGCTTCGGTTGGTGTCGTTATCGGTTTGCATCTACTTGGTGGGCTTAAGCTTGTTTCACTTCAATGAGTTTGACTGTAGCTTTAGATACCAACCCAGCAAGGTGACGAGCAACTCGTTTCTCGTGTACGGCAGCGGAGGCAATTGGCAATACTGGGTGATCCAATTGATGACATTGGCAGAGTGCTGGGCCAATTCCAGGCTCCAATGGCTTGGTACCAGGAAGTTTACTGCGTTTTTGACAGCCTGTGGTGTGATCATGGTGGTGGCTGGCCTCACCTTCCGCCGGCTTGCTATGAAAACATGTGGAGAGTCGTTTAGTCATTATATTAATACTAGAAACTTCGAGAACCAGGTGCTAGTAACCCATGGAGTGTACTCGGTGAGCCGACATCCCAGCTATGTGGGGTTCTACTTAATAGTGGTGGGCACACAGTTGCTACTACAAAATATGGTATCGTTGGTGATTTGCATTGTCATTCTTCATGTTTTCTTCAAAAAAAGAATAGCGTTTGAGGAATGGTTTTTGGTGAATCGAATATTTGGCCCTCAGTATGTGGAATACCAAAATAGAGTGCCAATTCTACTACCATTCATATAGAGAGGTGATTGACCTACGAAAAGATGAGCTTGTACTTACTAAGTACTCAAATCGTACATTGAGCTTTGCTGGTAATTACTGAGCTCTACTTGCACCTATATCGTATAGCTCTGCTAGTATAGAGCTCTAATTTTAACGTATATAGTACTCACTACATAAACTCCAATAATTTTGCATCGAATTCTATCTAGACACTACAAGCTTTTGTTCATGAATCTTCTTCTGGTGAAAGACAACCAGTATTTTGAAGGAGTGGTTTCGTCATCAGCATAGATCTTTTTCAATAAACGATCAGCCAATTCTTGTCTAAACTGTTGCAAATAGGATCTCAACAAGTCGGCTTCATTTTTATTGGCGGGTGATTGATACAACGCATTCAATGGGAATCCAATATCCCCTGGCAACGCAAATGAGTCTAATGATAAGTTGTTCAAGATCCGGACCGCCTCTTTATGGTTTACTTTGGAATTCAACTTGGATAAACAGTCGCTGACGAAGAGAATGCCGTAAATCAACAATCTGTCGGCAGGACCCTTGATGTCGAAGTTCTTGAAGAAAGAATTGGCTCTGAACAAATCCAACGTTTCTTCGATTATATCATAATCTTGTTGAGGTGGATACGAGGGACCTCTGAATTTGGTATGGATTGGAAGTAATATTATGTTGCCGATGATTCTGCTGTCTACCGATTCGTCCCCAAGGAACGTGGAATGGTAGGCTGGCATGATTGATGGAGAAAGAAAGGTGGGTGAGATCACAGCCTGAGATTATATTGGAATAAAAGGTGCACGGATCGATGCAAAGACCCGTGCATGTTGTCAAATGGAAAAAAGGTGTAGATCCGTGCCCCACACTGGGGAAAGTCCTGGGGGTCCAATTGTAGGCCCAGACCACCTCATTACGGTCCTGAGGTCGTCACGCCATGTCACCCGGCACTCTCTCGGAAGTAGGCAGAGGCCGTGTTGAATCGCTCCGCCAACATCCGGCGTCGAGGTCCGTACACCAGGATTTAGGCCCTAAACGACCGGGTGAAAAGTACGGCGGGAAAAGAGGGCTTGCCTGGAGATTCTCAGGCTTCCTGGTCTACATCGCGCCGTCCCCGTAATATGGCCACATACCGATGTGACAACTTCGTTGCCAGGTTTAGGTCGGGCCATTGCCGCAAGATTTGGTGCCAAAGAAGAGAGCAACTGAAGCCGGCTGGTGTACTGATGTGCGGCGGTGGAAAGACCCTGTAGAAGTAGGAGTTAAGGCCAGGAAGTAGGAGTTCGGCCAGAGTGTAGGAGTTGGAGCCGGTGTATATGAGTTAGGGCCCATAGTGTAGTACTGGCAGTCCATTTGAATACCCGAAACCGTTTTCGGACTGAATCTACGTAGTTTCTTGTCTTTTGGCCTCCTGCTGGCTGCTGTCTGGCGCGGGCTGGCCCTGGACCGCCTTGCAACATTCGGTATGTAACAACGGAGCTTCTCCCTGGCCTGTCATTCCTTCTCTATGATGTCCACAGGCATTGAATCCCCTGCTATTTCCCCTGACACTCTTATCTTGGCATAGAAACGACATAGAAGTGGTGTAGAAGCCAGCAAATAGGTCAAGTCTCTTGCTTCACTGGGTGGGTCTTGTCTCCACCTCCAGCCCGTCTTGGGCCCATTGTGCGACCGTTGTGGACCCGATATGGACCCACCTCGGCCCAGCCTCGCCCCAAACTCGCACCAGTCTCGCGCCAGTCCCCACTCATTCTCCGGCCAAATCTCGTTCCTCGACCTGCGTCTGTGCGACCACAAAGCCCTGAGAGTCAGGTTTTTTCGATTTGTTCTGATTATTTTTAGTATTACTGCTGGAGAGAAAAAAAAAAATATCCTACAGAAACATTGACGAAAGACAGCATTTTTTTCTTCACCACCTTTCTTCGGGTTTTTCTTCTTCCATATAATTGAGTGTTTCATTCAATTCAAAACCCTCGTCAACAATCACTTGTATTGATCACCATCCGCCCATTCGGTGATTGTATTCGATAGGTGTTTTTTTTTTCCCCCTGGCAATTCCATTCGGTATACGTTCGGTACTGGTGATAACCTAGTAGGTGATACATCAGCTGACGAAAGAGTGTTTCTGTTCATTCAAAAGACGCCGATTGATCACTCGCTGTTGTGCTATACTGCTTATAGTGTTGATACTGCCCTAATCCTTTGATTGACTCCGAGTGAACTTCGTCTTGGGACCCCCTTTCGACTCGTCTTCGCGTACCTCCTTAAAGGTTGTCCCTCGTTAAACACCCCTCGACTTCGTGCCTGACTTTCCCTGTGTCCTTCCGGTCTGCTTCCTGCGTGTCTGTTTCTGCAAGACTGTGTGTTTTCTGCGTTCCTGCTTCCTTTCGGTCTTAACTTATCCTTTACTTCCGACCCGCTCCTGTCTGCATCTCTTCAGGTATGTCATACTCTCATAATGGAATACCGGCACATCTATTGCCCCAGTCCATGTTGGACCCTCGGAATAATAACAACAACGACGATAATCGCTATTACGACGCTTCTCTGGACTTGAACCCGTCCCCCCAGTACAAAAATGGCTATCAAAAGAGCCCCCAGCAAAATCCGCCATACAACAAGCAGTACCAGCTGTCGGCCCAAAAGCCCAATCTGTATCCCCAGCAGCCCAATCTGTATCCTCAGCAGCATAATCTGTATCCTCAGCAGCAACTCCAACTGTCGGTCCCACAGCAGCAGCCTGTTTCCCACCAGCAGCCAGCCCCACAGCCTAACCTGTATTCTCAGCAGCAACAGCATCTGTCGGTTCCACATCAACCTGCTCCACACCAACAGTCGGCACCACAGAAGTCCAATTCATTCTCTTCTCAACATTCCCATCCACAACCCTATTCCCAACAGCCTGCTCCGTATTCTCACCCGCTGCTGTCCCAACAACATCCAGCTGGCTACCCACATGCCTACAAGAACAATGCCTCCGCTCTGTCTCTTACTTACGACACTACTCCTCACCAGTTTAAGCGTCTCAACACTCACTCCTCTCAAGACCTGAAACATGACTTTCGTGTGGCCAACGGTAATCCTCCTTACCCTGTTGGATCCAGTCAAGACAGTCTCCCTGATCAGTCCCTTTCCCAGACAAGCTCCGAATCAAGCAACCTCGTTCATCCGCTTTATCCAAACCAACCTCAAACCCATCGCTTGGTAAGAAAACCACCATCAGGAGGTTTTGACTCAGTTAATGCCCAACCAAACCCACCGACGAGACGGATTGTTTCGTCCCCAAATGTCCCAAATTTCGCTGCCTTCACCGACAATAATAATACTTCTCCGTCGTACACAGGAAGTCAAGATCTGCGGACAAAGTCGTTATCTTCAACCACTACGAAATATTCTCAATCAATCTCCAGTACTCAAACGAGAATGGATACTATTCCTCAGGGCCAACCTCAAATGCAGTCCCAAGGACTTTCAAGTAGACCAAACTCAAGTGGGTCCGTCCCAATGTCCTCCGGATCTCAACATACTTTCTCCTTATCCTCCTCCAAATCAAGATCTTTTAGTTCATTGGGCAAATTATCTTCACTATCCACCAAGAAATTCAATTCCTCGGCTTCCTTACAAAAAACAGACAAAGCTAATTCCTCCGTATCCTTGACATCATCAAAAACCATCGTTCAACCTCCAAAACGACCAATTGTTTACCCTGCTATGCTATCACGAGTAGCTAAAGTATTCAAAGAGTCAATCATTTTATCGATCAACACTAAAGATGGATTGGAATATCATGATACTTTCACTGGTAAAATGGCAGTTGATATCATTTGTAGAATCATAAGAACTAATGACAGAAATTTGGCGTTGTTGTTGGGAAGATCCTTGGATGCTCAGAAGTTTTTCAGAGATGTCACTTATAATCATCGATTAAGAGATTCAATTAATGAAGTCTATGCTTTCAATCATGTTTACAGTGACGTTGAGTTTTTTAACGAAGAATTGAATAGTACTTCTAAACATGGATCATTCAACAATGATAATACTCAATTACAACAACTTCTTGAACGGAACTTATTACAACAACAACCTTCTACTGGTAACATGGCATTATCTCCATCATTGGATGGAAGTTCCACTTCGCTACAGAATTTGGGCAATACAACAGCTCCAGTGAATGGAAAATCGGCAAGTACTGGTGTAAATGGGGTTTTCACCATATTAACAGATTGTTATTCGCCAACTTGTACCCGTAATAAGCTCTGTTATTCCATCGCTTGTCCTCGAAGGTTAGAACAACAGGCAAGGCTTAACTTGAAACCTCAAGGTGGTTTACAGCGTGCCGTGTCTCGTTTATCATTGCATGATAATGAAGCAACCAAAACTTTATGGCATGAAACCGTTCCTCAAGCGATTTTGGATAAATTAGACAAACGAGAAAAAATGAGACAAGAATTAATTTATGAGTTTATTTACACTGAGCGGGATTATGTCAAAGATTTAGAATTTATGACTGACTTTTATATTATGCCATTGAGAAATCCTGCTAATAATATCATTCCGGAAAGAGAAAGAGAAGCATTTATTAGAACTGTTTTCGGTGGGGTCAGTGACTTGTTAAGGTTGGCAAAAAGTATGAGTGACGCATTAACTAAAAGACAACAACAACAGAAACCAGTTATAGAATCAGTTGCGGATGTTTTCTTAGATTTTGTAGGGAACTTTGATCCGTTCATAAAGTATTCTGGAAACAAGGTTTTTGCTAGTTTTGAACATGAAAGACAACAACAAGTGAACTTAAAATATGCCAGGTTCTTAGATGCAATCGAAAAGAAGCCGGAATCAAGAAAACAAGATTTGTCTTCTTTCTTAATAAAGGGTGTTCAGCGTCCAGCTAGATATCAGCTTTTGTTGGGTAGTATTTTGAAGAACACCAAGGAAGATTCTTCTGATTATAAAAACTTAATAAAAGCTAAAGAAAAAATTGAGAAAGTTTTAGCCAAGATCAATATCCAGACTGGTGAAAGTACCGATCGTCATAAGGTGATGGTCTTACATCGTTTATTAGGAAAGCAAACATTAGAAGAACGATTCAATTTCAAATTATCCTACAATAATCGTATTGTTTATCAAGTCACATTAAACAGGAAAAGAGATAATGAGAAAATTGACTTATATGTGTTTGAACATGCGGTTTTATTGGTGAAACATAAAATCCAAAACAAAAGAGAAGTCCATAAGGTGTTCGAAAAGCCAATACCTCTTCCTCTTTTGTTCGTTAATAGTGGATTTGATATTCCTACTGTAAGGTCTGTTATTCCTTTCAGACTTGATGGTTCTTTGGTTAGTGATACGGGATTGAAGAATAAAGCCGAAACTAACAATTACATTAATACTTCGGCACCGAAATTACAGATCAACTTCTTGGGACTCGGACGAAACCAAGTACATGCTACGTTATTTGCTGATGATCTTACTAACCAAAACCAGGTGTTACAGCAAGTTTATCAGCAGCAAGTGAAATTGATTGAAAAGCATGATATCTTTTCTCTATCTAAATACGAAACCAGAAGATTCCATGGCAATAACAAAATCAACTGTGCTGTTCCATGTTATGGAGGTAAAAAACTTTTGTATGGAACTGATTCGGGAGTGTGGGTTTCCACTGTTCGTTCCATTAGTGCAACTTCCAATGAAAAAATTTGTTCAGATCCAACATTGGTTATTGGAAAAATGTATGTGAGTCAAATTGAAGTATTGGTGGAATATTCAAAATTATTAGTTTTGAGTGATAAAACATTATATGAATTTGATTTATCATGTACTGATTCTTTGGATCATATGAAAAATACCCGTTCTGGTAAAATCATCCTCAGCCATGTGTCTTTCTTTAAAACAGGTATTTGTGACGGAAGATTATTGGTTTGTGCAGCTAAAACAGGTAACACTCATTCGATTAGTATCATCGAACCCGCCAATCCTTTCGACCATCGGAACAAAGGTAATAAGAATAGACGAAGCTATGATATCAAGGAAATATCATTCTCGTCTGACGCCGTATCAATATCGTTCCTTAAGACCAAGTTATGTATTGGATGTACCAAAGGATTTGAGATATTGTCATTGGAAGAGGGAAAGAGAGAATCTATTTTAGATGAAGCTGATCCATCATTAGATTTCGCTACTCAGAGAGAATCGGTTACTCCATTAGCTATTCATCGATTAGATAAGAATTTCTTACTAAGCTACAGTGAATTTTCGTTCTTAATTAATGGGAATGGTTGGAGAACCAAACATGACTGGGGAATCTTTTGGGAAGGCAACCCTCAAAATATTGCTTTGTTTTATCCATACTTATTGGCATTCGAACCAACTTTCATTGAAATCAGGGATTTGGAGTCAACCACATTGATTAGGTCTTTGGTTGGAGAGAATATTCGGTTCTTGCATTCTAATGAACATGAAGCGTTATACGCCTGTGAAGAAAATGGATACGATATCATCGTGTCGATCGATTTCCTTAATTTGAAACCAAAAGTGAAGAAGCAACCACTTCCACCCCCACAACTTCTGTCACCCATGTCAATTCCATGAAAAACGCAACAGGTGACTTTAATAAGGACCACTGTTGGGCCGCATACTAAACTACAAAAAAAAATCTATATACAAATATGTCCCCATAAAACAGACATTAATGACTTATGTACGCTTTTGTATTTATTTTAGTAATCATTACATTTTTTGAATTCTTGTATATCTAAGAGGCGCCAGGGAGGAAAGAGACTTCATTGAATCTCCTTCATCCGGTCGCCAACATTCATTTCTGATGCAGTAACCCAGTATTTAGTTGATACGGAAGGTGATCGGAGTGAAATACTTCATGAATCACGAGGTTTTAGGCGAATCACAAGGTTGTGCGAATAATTTGCAGCCATTTTTCGCCTATATTCTCGAGAGATATGTGATTTTGAACAGTCTACGACATACCAAACTAAGCAACAAAGTACTTTGAATAGCGAACTATGGGCTTGTGACACTATCTTCGTGAATACTTGAGTAAAATGGGAAGTTTGGCCATTCTCAAGTATGGAAAATAGAATAGAAAACTCGTTCTAGTAGTATACCATAGCAACCAAATTAAACGATTGATTCCGAGGCTTGGAGGTATTCCCTGTTTGCTACAAACAAGTGATCGGCAGCGGAATACTGTTGCGTCTACATATTCATCCCTTATACCTTCTGTAGTAATCCGCGACTTCTCGTTAACTCCAAGTCTGGTTTCAACTTAGTTTATGCTTCTCCAATGAACTGCCACTCTTCATTCTTATGTACCATTTTGAATACTTTGTGATTTCAGCTACCTCAGCACAAACTTGAAGTTGCTACACTTCATACACATAGATAATCGTTACATACATACATTTAGACCATCGATACACATGATATTTTCAAACTAACATGAAAATTGGATATAAAGACAACATCCCCATACTTTCTCTCCCTATAAGACATAATATACATAGACATTGAAGAGCATTTGATGACCCGATTCATCCCAATCCTGACCGCAAGCCTCGGCTCAAGGCCTATCTCCGCTGAAATTTCATTACCTTGCAAGCTCGGCATTCAGCTATCGACAGTATATCAACTCTCGTCTTAAGACCTTACCTCCTGGTATTTCTACCAAGTTCCGTCCTCTATGATTCGGATTGTTTTCGCCATATCAGCTTACAGCCGTTCTTTTCGTATCACTATCTGGTTGGGGTAAACTTTTTGACAGTGGTGCACGTGATAGGCATCAAAAAAAGTGGACGTCGCGTGGAAGAAAAAAAACTGTATAACGAAAATATAAAATGTAGCAAAATTCCACGGTTGTGCTCAGTGTTTATATTCTTCTCCTTTTTTTTTTTTTCCGACTTGATTCATCAATATGGCTATTAGTGACTTCGGTATCTTCAAAGACAGCCCGGTACTCGAATATGGGTACCCCAGCATCGATAGACCATTTGGGGTGCATCTCTGGCCCCTTTTCAGCTTTGTATTCGAGAAAGTTGCTGGATATCCCGCAGAAGATTTTGAATTCATCTACCATAAAACGTTCTTAGCAAATGGATTTCATGCCATTGGAATCATCGTGGTGTACTACATTGTTATTTTCGGCGGTAGGCACATTTCATCCAAGTATAACTTCAAACCATTAAAACTCAACCTTTTGTTCCAATTACACAACTTAATTCTCACTGGATTTTCATTGATTTTGTTAGTGTTGCTCATTGAACAAATTGTACCTATTTTGGTGCATGAAGGAATTTTTTATGCTGTATGCAACAAAAATGCGTTTGCTCCCAAATTGGTTACGTTGTACTACTTAAACTATTTGACCAAGTACTTGGAATTGATCGATACCGTGTTTTTGGTGTTGAAGAAGAAGAAGTTGTTGTTCTTACATACCTACCATCATGGAGCTACTGCATTGTTGTGCTACACTCAATTGACGGGATCCACCTCAGTTGAGTGGGTGCCAATTTCTCTTAACTTGGGAGTTCATGTTGTGATGTACTGGTACTACTTCTTGAGTGCCAGAGGCATTAGAGTTTGGTGGAAGGAATGGGTTACCAGATTCCAAATCATTCAGTTCGTTTTGGACTTGGGGTTCGTTTATTTTGCAACCTATACTCACTATGCATTCAAATACTTCCCATTTTTGCCTCACATTGGCGATTGCTACGGAAGTGAATTAGCTGCATTCTATGGTTATTTGATTTTGACGAGTTACTTGGTGTTATTTATTTCCTTCTACATCAAGGTTTATAAATCAAGTGGAAAGAAGTCGGCAGGTAAATCTGCTGACGGAAAAGTAAGTGCCACCACTACCGGTGCTGACGCCAGCAAAGTTAAATCAAGAAAGGTTTAACTGAAAGTAGATATTTGTCCTGCTACTAATGTGCCAGGCTACATAGTTAATATTAAAAAAAAAAAACAACCCTAGACCAAACAGAAACTGGTAACTGTAAGAGAGACGGCATAACCCCACCGACTAATGGCCGTGCGGGCCGGATTCGGTTGTTTTCACTATACTTTCTGCCCTCGCGTTTTCCCTGATCCTGCTCCCGACTGCTCCCACTCTCCGGCGTCTCCCAACCCGACTGTTCCCACTGCAACCCCAAAGCACTGTACTCCCATCCAGGGTTCTTCCCTCACCCATGTTTGGTGACCATCTCATGGCGAGGCTGAAACCAGCCGGCGGATTTTTTTTTTGCGGTGCGCGGCCGGATGTGTCAAATGGAGCCGGAAACAAAAATAATTACCGAAGCAGCGAAAACCAACGGAAGTAGTGGCTAAAAACTACCCCATTGTCGGCCGCAAACGGTAGCGCGCCCGTGCACCAGATGTCAAATGTGCCAGAGAACAAAGAAAGTACCCCTATTCCCGATAGCACAGGCGCAACATCGCCACAGAAACTGGACGCACAATAGGGGTATAACCGACAGTCCTCATAGCCCTTTCTTACGGCCGGAGCCAGCGGAGGTGGATTGTCTTGGAAAGCCTAGAAGTCTTGACGTGGACGGCGGGCGGTGGCGGTGTCGAGGAAGAGGGGGAGGGTAGGTTGATGTGAGGAAGAGAAGCCTTCACCGGTGGCGGGGCAGTCTGGAACTTAGGGTTCAGAAAGTCGGCCGGCGAGAATTACAGCCGACGATATAACATACCCTGGAGTTAAGCCGATGGGGCACGGCTGAGGAATGGTAGTTTTTCGGGCCCCACGGCAGAAACAATCATATTATCTCGCGGTTGATCCGGTTACAGCGGCAGTTCCACTTCAGCCGTGTAAAACCCTCTGTCTCCCCCCATAGAACGGCCATAAGCGTTGTCCCGAAAGCGCGGGTTTTCAGTTTTTATTTTTTCATTATTATTTTATTTTTCTTTATTTTTTTCTTATTTTTTTTTTATTTTTTTTTTTGGTGCCATCACCGAAGAAATTGGCTGCGATTTTTGTGAAGTTTTCCTACGGATATGTCCCGATTACTTGCGGCTGCTGCAAACGTGCATTTTTGGGAACATCATTAAATATAGGATTTTTTTTTTTTCTTTTTCTTTTTTTTTTTTTTTTTTTTTCCCAAATTGGCCCCCTTTCCCCCCAAAAAAAAAAAATTTAATATTTTTTTCCTTTATTTTTCCGCCAAAATTTTTTGTTTTTTTTTTTTTTTTTTTTTTTTTTTTTTTTTTTTTTTTTTTTTT
>JANIVW010000058.1:0-88274 GCA_030555995.1 Isabelozyma heimii
TCGTTCACTATTAGCAGAAAGGAGAAGGGGGAGGGAAATGGGGGTTAGAGAGTAGGAGACAAAGCTACAGGCGTGACGCTTACGTCCACGGATAGTGAACAGGACAAAGACTACGATGGAGAGAAAGTCTAAATGTATGGAGCAATCGCAATTGATTGTCATGCCAAAGAGGGACCAAATAAATGACTGGATGAAATTTCAAACCATGTCCAAAAAGGCATCTATCAGTGCGTCCTGCATACGTATTAATTGGCTTTCCTAGTTAGGCCGCGAGTTGACTTGTTCCCAATACGGCAAGAGTGTGGCAGCGACCAGCCAGCCAGGTCAAAGGTAGCGAAGGAGACAGCAGAGGCGGGGGGCGAAGGAGATGGCAGATGCAGGGAAGGATACGGCGAGGCAGAAGACGAAGAATACGGCGGGACAATAGCCACCACGGAGAGGACGGTGAGACGGAGGAGCCGGCTTTGGCAGGCTGCGGTCCAAATGGACCCAGTGGATGGCACAGACCCGTGCACCACATACTTGGGTGCAAATCCGGTGATGACGGTGATGACGGTGATGACCATGCAATCAGGCATTAGTGGCTCTCAGCTCTGGCTGGCTCTAGTTGGCTCTAGCTCTACAAGTCGTACGAGTTGACGTATATAAAACAAAACCAAATGGGGAAATAAACAAGAAGTAAGTGACAGATGTGTAGAACCAACACCGAATATGAAGAATTATGCTCTCTTAGTAGACCCCCTTCTTCCACCTCTTCCGTGAACATTAGGATTACCGTAGACGATGGTGCTATTACCATTCTCATCCACCTTGTAGTGCGTTTTCAAATGCTGTGCCAAGTTATCGGACCTGGAGAACTTCTTCTCGCAATACTTACAATGGAACGGTCTGATATTAGAATGGACCGATCTGATATGTCTCTTCAAATGCTCAGATCTCTTGAACACTTTGGTGCAATCCGGACATGGGAATGGCTTGGGTTGACCGTCTTCATCGAATTGTTGGATCGTACAGATGTTGATGGTATTGCCTGTTATTGTAGAAGATATTACCGGACCAGCGTCAATATCCTTGTCGTCTTCTTCTTCTTCTTCCTCCTCCTCTTCCGAGACGGTTGTGGGTTTCCGTCCAATCAAATCGAACTTCGACTGCTGTTGAAGAACGGGAGTGGTGGTACTTGGAGACGTAAATGCCCTTTGCTCTGCAAAATCAGCTAAATTAGGTGTTGGAGGTAATTTTACTGAGGCACTGTTATTAGGCTTATAAAGATGGGGGTGTGGGTTTACAGCATTACCAAAGTTTGCCGTGGATGCCGAATTCGATGACACTGGAGCTGAGGAAAGATTAGGACTGATATTGGGGTTAGCATTCGACACGGATTCTTGGAGTAAAGATGGTCTTACTGTGTTTGAGTCTAGGATTTGGGACTTTCTTCTCTTTCTCTTTTGATTCTGACCAGCAGATTCGGTGAGTTGGTGCTCGGCGGCCTTATTGGTATGGAATTGACTCACTACTTGGATGGAATTTCTTCTCTTATGTAATGGAGCTTTAATGATTCCCGTAGGATTAGTTAGAATCTCCGCCGAATTATCGTAGTCAAGGTCAAATTCAGGATCCAACTCAACATTGACATTATTGACAACTTGCTCATTGAAGGCGTTGATGGGATCTTCATTCTTATTATTCAATACCTGGGCCGTATTATTGAGCCAATACGAAATGGCATTAAAACATTCATCATTCATAATGAAGTCAAATTTGGGACTTTCAGTATCATTTACAGGAAGTTGGGCATAGTTGTTGATGAGTTGTTCTTGGGTCATAGTATGAATGGGTTTGGATGGTCTTCTGGCTCTATTAGCGGAGGTCATAGATGACCTTCTACTGTGGATTGCATTGGAGTTGGAGGCGGGTTTGAATACGGTGGTGAGTGATGGAGACGATACCGAAGAAGGTAGGATGTAGTTGCGAGGGTTGCTTGACGATTGCAATGCAATCGAGGGAGGAGGGTTGTTCTTTGATTGTGATTTTAATTGGATGAGGCTGGACTGTGGCGGGACATCCTTAACGTCAAATGAGTTCACGTCGTCGTGGAATAATTGTCTGGGGTTGATGGTATCGTAGGCGGAGTCATTGCCAATGAAATTAGAGTTATTGGAAGTGTTTGCAACCGCCATAGGGCTGATATCTCCGCCGTTCATCGTGGGTTCAGCATAGTCTGGAGAGGGAGAGGAATTGATGACGGAAGACGACGATGAAAAGGGCCTTAAAGTCAAAAGATTCAATTGGTCGATGGGCAAGCTAAAGGACAGTTTATGGCGGGTGTGAGAGGGCATGTGAGCCAACTGGTTATCGGCCGGGACCTGGGTCAATGTGTGGTCTGAGCCGATGCTATTGGAGTGGGTGTATTGCATGCCATAGCCGTAATTGGCGCCGTCTAAGGGTTTTGTTGGCGACGAGAGCTCGGTGTTGGAGTTGGAGATGGAAGAAGATGAGTGAAGGTCTTGGTACGAGTTGAAATTGGATAATGATTTAGACGAGGCGGAGATATTACTGTTGACGTCGTCATCGTCACCACCGTCTTGGTTGAAGTAGGACGTGGAAGCGTTCATGGTATTTTGATTGAAAAAGATCTCATCGTTGAGATTAAGCGAGTCGGCTTCAACTTCCGCCAATGACGCTGGTGGTGGGATGGAGGCGGAGGACACGTTGGGAGCCATAGTGGTGGACGCCATCACGTCACCTGCGGCGGATATATTAGGGTTCAACGAGTTGGCCTGGGAGGTATCGATCCCAGGAAATGGGTGATTCACTATCATGGATGAATGGTGGGAGGAGGGAGATGTGTGTTGGTGGTGGTAGTGATGATAATTGTGGACGAGAGTTGTGTATCAGGTTCGTATGATAACGTAATCTTGGCTGACGAAAAGGGGGGTGCGATGATTGTCAGAGAGCGGTGCCTACCTGGTGAATGGCAACGGAGCTGTGATGAACCAAGTGATTTATGACGGAGGAAGAGGACTGATCCAAAAGGTAAAGGAAGGAAGATCAAACAGAAAAAAAAAATTTTTGCCGAGAGGAAGAATAGGAAGTAGAGGTAGTTTTCTTTTTTTCTTTTTTGAAGCAAAAATAAACTTTTAGTGCGATAAGGGAAATTGTAGTCAAATAGACCAACTACGGCGATTGGGGGAAAATAGGAGAGGGCAACCGGGTTGTACACACACGGGCATGAAGTACCGGCAAAGAAAGAGATGAGTTAATGGCCAGGATTTAACTCGAAAGCGTCGACAGAGGGCCGATGCACAGTAAAGAGAGAGAGGAAGGGGTCTTTCCGGTGCCCGGGCGAGATAGCACAGCGAATCCGGCTACAAACGGTGGGGCCACAGCGGTCATGGCACCCAACCAAGGGATCTACGGCCCCAGGGAAGGCGGTTGATGCCTGGCGTGATTGGCCACAAGCTTCTTTTTTTTTTTTTAAGTCTTGTGGTTGCATCTGTCAAAAGCTGTCTCTTTCCGTATCGGACAAGATATTGTGGTTATCTCATGATTTGGTGAGGTGACTCGAACAGGGGGTGCAGGCGACTCGGGGTGCGAAAAGAAAGACCAGTACATCGGGACACCCCCGTACACCATGTGACCAAACCTCCGTACACCGGATGCTTGATGACATCATCGCCTGTGACAGGTGCAGATTTAGCCACACGGATATGGCCCTGCGATAAGAGCAGAGCTGTCATGGACAATTATCTGCCGACTGACAATATCGGCAGTTACCATTGCTGCCGTCATATCTGCTCGAGTTAGTTGTTTGCTTATCTGCCATGGCCGGGTGTCTTATGGTCCTATTATCCCATCACCTACAGTGGTGTTTCGTAAGAACTTATTTACATATTTGCCTATATTACTCTATTAATGCTATCTCTTCTGTGATATCATCGAATGCTGATCATCCCGATTCACTTCTCTGGAGCTATCCTCCACCAGGCCCGTGCTGTTTTCGTCAACATCTTCTGGTGGAACTGGCTCCGACTCCACATCCTTCTTTTGGTCATCTTCGGCATGCACCCATTTCTTCATAAAGTTCACCAACACCTGGGCAGTCATCACCTGTTCGGCTTGGTACAACACCAACGGCACTAACAACTTACCCAAGTTGGGGTTACTGGAGCCGTACTGGGCTGACACTAAGGACACCCCCAAGGCTGCAGTTTTGGCGGGTCCACACAACATCACCGCTACCGTATCTCGTCTATCGTAGTAGAAAGGTCTGAATGCTTTGTATCCCCACTTATACCATTTCGAGCTTTGTTCCGTAGGCACTTCATTGTAGTATCGTTTGATGAAAAGGGGACGGGAGTAGAAGTAACAGATAACGGTAAAGAACAAGTATATTCCGAAATTGAAGAAACAAAGGAAGATGATGGAAACATGTGACACCGAAGTGAACGCATGGTCTGCAAACGCAGTAGAGAAAGATTGAAACATCACCAACAACAACATGAAAGATCCAACCTTACTCAATTTGAATGTGGTCAAGGCCCACTTGGTTTGCTTATTGAAGAGATTTTGAACCACCTGTCCCACAAATAATGGAACAAACACAGAAAGCCCAATTTGCTTCATGACCGCACGATACAAGTCCAGAATGGTGCCGTCTCCGTCGGGCTGATGTGTGGGATTACCAAAGTCCCAAGCGCCGGTCATGTACAACTGCACGAGAGCAGGAGTAACAAAAGCTCCAATGATGTTACCGATGAAAACCTCGCACAACGTCAAAATGTCATTACCGTCGGCAAGCTTGGTCATCACCACATTGGAACTGACGGTGGTGGGGCACGCATGGGTAACAATCAACCCCACTAACAACCAGTTGTCTATTTCTTTGTCATGTGCTGCTTTGATCCCACTGGCGATACCATAGATGATGGCTGACGTTATCAAGAACGAGCTGGAGAGCACGGTGAAATGAGCACGCCAGTGGAATACATTTTTCATGAGATCTCTGGTTGACATCGATAATCCGGATACCAAGAAGATGACCGCCACAGCTCCGTAGGAGATGGTGTACTCTGCTCGTATCATACCACCTTGTTTGGCGAACTGTGGATACAGGTGAGCGATGGCCACGAAGCAGCCTAAAATGATGAAAAACCACTGGTCGACTAAAAACCAAAAGATCTTATCTAGCCATATGAAAGTTTTTGTTTCTTTAAATTGGACCCATTTCGATGTTTGGTCCTCTTGTAGGGCCTCTTCCTCTATTTCCTCGGTACTGGGTATATGTCCATCAGGAACACCACCAGAAGCTACGCCGGGGCCGGCAAAATGCTTAGACGGCAGAGACATTCGAATATGTAAAGTAGATAAAAACGGAGATGTACGAAAAAAGACTGTTATATCATTGGGAATTTGCGCCCTAATATATAGAAAAGAATGTAGTTTTCACAACTGCATCATATTTCACATTATTGCGAACTTTTTTTTTTTTTTCTTTTTGCTCTCTACACATGAGATATCAAATGGCCAGGGAAATAGCCAGGGAAACTACATTTGCCGGTGAAGTAACCTGAACAATGGCTATCTCATGTGTCTGTATCTGCCCTAACCACCAGCTCTTAACAGCTTAGATGAGATTGGGCTTGATGGGGCTCCGAATATTAGGTCACTTGCTCTCTCTCGGCCCGGTGCAGGTCCGATCGGGACTGTCTCCGGGGTTTCTACCACCTGACTCAACACCTAATGGCCCAGATCGGGTTGTCTACATCCAGATACAATATCTAATGGCCCATATGAAATGCTGTATGTTGGGTGTAAAATGGCATTGCCTGCCACCGATTGCCGGATCTACTAACAGCCAATGACGGCATCCCGTGATTGGCATATGTCAAAGTCAAGTGTTCATATGCTGTCATATGATAACGCTGATGAAACGTTTTCCTGGGCATAACGTGCGGACTCAAGCAACTCCTTGACCGTCATACCTCTAGGGCTATGCCTAGCCTGTGGGGGTTATATGTGAGACACATCGTGGTGATGAACCGTTGTATCTTCGGAGTTCTTTTTTGCAGTCGTTATCTGCTTGACAGCTCGGCTTCGTACTGTATTTGTGCATACTTTATTTTCGACGTCACTTCCTTTTTCGTGGCTCCCTATTTTGTCTCTTCTTATCATCTATATGTGTGCTTTCCCTCCGACCACTGTCTTCACACTCTTTTAACTGCTTGCATCTTGCAGGGCATGTCACATCTGCTGTCATCCAAACTTTCACTTATAACCCGATCCACACACCCGTACATCTGAAACTTCACCCGTGCACCAAACATATACACCCGTGCACCTCAGAGTGCAGATTAGCACCTTCCTAGTTAGGACGAATGCAAAATAGATTAACTCAAATTCAACTAGTGACTTTCTGTTTCTAATTCGGAATTGTAATGGCACCTCGTCTAGTGACTTCAAAAAGAGAAAAAAAAAAAATAGAGTTCATCCACACTCTTTTCTTCTCTTCCCATCGTCAATTTTCGAATTATGTCTAGATCGTCGCCTCGTAGTGAGGCCGTATCGTTCGTTAACAACTTCTGGGGTCAGAAGGACTCCGGCTTCAGTATAATCCAGACCAGAATAAAGTCTTCCATAAACACATTACACGAGTTGCTAGACTACTATCATGAGCGAATAAACATTGAAAAAGAGTATAATAAAAAGCTTGACAAACTAAATCACAAGGTAGTATTGGGGTCTAATGAGACAGGAACATTGAAGAAGTCATTAGATAAGTTACAGTTTGAAAATGACCAAATGTGCAAATACAACAACAAGTTCATTAAATCAATGAACCAGAACAATTACGATAAACTTAATCATTTCGTGACGATTTATACCCGAGAAATCACCAAAATCGAACACCATATGATTAAGGTCATCAATAAACGAAACGAATGTATGAAAAACCTCCAAATGTTAAAGAACATATATCAGGACGATTGCTATCAGATGAAATCACTCAAGCTTGCTTGCCAAACTACTTGGGGCAAAGAATTGGAGAAGTATGAAGCCAAGCTACTGAAGTTAAATGGCAGCAACTCCTCCAGTGAAGTCAACTATAAGGCAGCAGTAGCTCGTTATAGTGAACTAAACAAAGTGTGGATTCGAGACTGGTCAATTTCCTTACAGAATTTCTATCAATTAGAGGTCGAAAGAATCCAAATCTGTAAGATCAACTGTTTCAATTTCTGTAACAATATTGCTACGTTATGCGTGGACAATGATCAGTCCGTCGACTTGGCTAGATCGGTGTTTGCCCAAGTTAACCCTCCTGTAGATTTGCAAGACTTTGGGGACAATTACGGAACTGGAAACAGAATCTATAATCCTCCAGAATTTGTTGACTTTAAAGCAGGCCAGGAAGAGCCTTCATACAAAAACAGCTACACCATTGCAGAATTCGATGACCCGGATTACACCAAAGTCCTTACTAGAACATTCTCCACTCATTCCACTGTATCTTCTTACAACAAGACCAAACTTGCACCACCACCACTTCCAAGCAAAGAACCAGAGCTGGAACCAGCTCCAATTCCAACTATTCTGACCAATAAGGTCGATTTACCCCCACCACGCACCAATCCTCGCCGAGACTCCAACAGCCTTTCTCCTCCACCTACCAAACTGTCGTCACCAATTAACCGAAGAGAATCTCAGTACAGTAATGACGAATCTGGAGCAGATGATAACAGAACCGATTTGTTCTCTATGAAGGGAGACAAGCATCAATTCTCCAATAGTAACGGTTCCTCCAACTACTCTAACCCCACAAACTACTCATCCTCTAGTAACAGAGAGTCTGTGTCCAACAGCGAACGTAACTGGGCCTCGCCACGAAGAACAGAGAAGCAATTGAGCCATTTCCAAGAACAAATCAACTTGAAGTCTCGTGAAGTGCCTACTTTCCCCCTCAACAAGTCATTGAATGAAGTACCGGAAGCCAAGGTGCCCATTACCAAGGACTTTTCCATTGACTTCATTGCCAAAGCTTTAGAAGATTTGAACTCCGGAGGAGATGGTGATATCAACCAATATAGACGGTCGGTGAGAAGAGCCCAACAAGCAGAAGAAGAGAGAGCAAAGCATGAAGAGTTTAGGAAGTCACGTTCAATTCCAAAGTCTCCGTTCAGACCGGCTTCCGATTACGTAGATGACTCTACTGAAATAGCCACCAGGTACGAGTCCATCAATTTCGCTTCACCTCATGATAGTCCTCTCAAGCATAAAACGACCAAACCAGTACCAAGCTCTCTTAAGCCAAGACCCAAATCCATGGTTGATCCTGTTCTCAGTTCCGATTTGATCAGAGACGATCTGCACGCTACTTGTATTGTTAACAAGGAGTTTAAGACTCCAACCAAAGCGAAAAGAAGTCTTCTGATGAAAACTCCATCGAAGTCGTATACCAACCTTCATGCCATGGTTCAGGAAGAGAGATTGACCCCTGCTACTAAGAGCTACTATGCGACCAAAGCCCAATCAAAGTATACTTATAAGCCTCAGAATCACGGAGAGCTTTATTTCAGGAAAGGTTGGCAAATGTATGTAATTCACAAGCAGGAAGACAACTGGTTTGTTTGTGAGTTGGCAAAGAACTGTGGTGAAAGAGCAGGAATGGTGGGATTGGTACCGGGCAATTACGTCGTTGAAGGAGATCATTTGTTCTAGATGTTAGAGGAAGCGGTTCGTAGTGTTTAAATAGGTATTGTATTCATATAAATTGTATATTATCTCAACTGACATTTGTAACTTGACTTCTACTGTAAACTAGACTAACAAAGCATGGTGCAACTCTAATTATTAATATCTGTTACAGGACCTGCTTAACTGCTTGATGCCTTCTTAAGCTTCTTTTGCAGCCTTTTAGAGCCTAGTTTTTTTCGCACTGACATTTCTCACGATAAGGCGATTTTTCACTTCATCAAATATTCGATTCTTCACTACTCAGCCCAGTTTTTCCTCCACCAGATGGCCATTATCAAACCTGTTGGCCCTGCTAAGGTTCCTCTGCCTTACTCCATCGTCGATCTTCCGCCACTTATTGTTGGTGGTGCTGTTTTCAATACCCAATACACAGATGATCCTTATAAACTCCCGGTTAAGGATATCTTGGCTCGAGCATTCCAAAATGGTCTAGTGGCTATCGATACTTCTCCATACTACGGTGCATCGGAAGAGTTACTTGGTACTGCCTTGAACCAATTAAAAGATCAATGGCCCCGTGAAAACTACTTTATATGTACTAAAGCAGGAAGAGTTCGGTTGAATGACTTTGACTACTCAAGAACCTCTGTTAGATCCTCCGTTTTACGATCACTTGACCGCTTGAATACCAAATACCTTGACTTGGTCTACATGCACGATATTGAGTTCGTCCAGGAGGACCAAGTTTATGAGGCATTGCGAGAATTGAAGTTGTTGAAGCAGGAAGGTTTGGTGAAGAATATTGGAGTATCTGGGTACCCCGTCAAATATTTGTATAAAGTGGCTCTAGGTGCCAAAAACAACGATATCGGGGCTTTAGATGCGATTATGTCGTATTCCAATGGTTGTATTCAAAACGTGACCTTCTTTGATTACTATCGGAAGTTCCTTCATGACTGTGGAGTCAAGAAGTTGATGAACGGGTCTATTTTGAGTATGTCCTTGCTTAGATCGGGAGTAACTCATTCATTTCACCCAGCCCCACAGGCATTGAAAGTTAAAGTACAAGAGGTGGCCGAGTACTTACAGACTAACAACCAAGTGGAACTTGCTGATTTAGCTACAAGATTTGCGATAAGAAAATGGCTATTCGAGACAGCACCCTCCAGCAATGAGTGGAACAAGAAAACTTCTATCGTGTTGGGTGTTTCAAATGTTCCAGAATTAGAAGATGCCATTAGCAACTACTGGCAGGTGAAGGAGAACGAAAAGGATATCAACACCAAAGACGTTGGTTTGGTTAAAAAAGTCGAAGAGATCTTAGGCCCTGCTCACTTCAATGAGGTGTGGTTAAGTGGACTCGAAGAAAACAATTAGCCGTGAGGCCATGAAAGATATAGAATAGAACTAGTAGAATAGAATGTGCAAAGTATATAGAATAAAAACGTCTAATTGGTGTCATTCTGTCAATTGCTAAGTTAGAATGTATTTTTGGAAGTTTCTGAGCTATATTTTTGTCGTAATTTGATGATTTTTTGGGAAAATACGTCAAAACGCGCAAAATCACGCGTAGAACAATACGCAAATAAGTGAAAAATACCAACCCAAACACCAGATTCAAGCACATAAGTTTCCTCTTCATAATGGCATTCAAACGTTCGTTTAGCAAGAGAGGAGTAAAAGCACCAGCCTCCTCAGGAGGCAAGGAGACGGTCATTGAGTTGGACAAGAAGAAGCAGGTCACTGTGCGCCAGTTCAATGGGGTGAATTTGGTGGATATTAGAGAGTTTTACATCGATAAAGACACCAAGGAGAAAAAGCCCGGGAAGAAAGGAATTTCGTTAACGGAGGAATCATGGAAATTGTTGCTTCAAAACCAAACAAAGATCCAGGATGCGTTGGATGAGTTTAATGAAGGTGGTGCTAAGAAGAAAGCTAAGAAAGAGCCACTGCCTGCACCTGCTGCTGATAAGGAAGTAGAGGACGACGATGAGTTCGAAGACGTTGCAAAGAGGGATGAAGTCGAGTCCGAGGCTGAATAGAATAGAACCGAACGTGCTACGTAGACAGAAGAAATGAACAGAACCTCAAGTGCTATGTAGATGTGTACAAGTGAAGGCGGAGGCAGATCCAAATATAGCTCAAACTAAGCAGTATCAAACCGTATTCAAGCGAGAAATTCACTTTGTTGCCGGCTCTTACGTTCTATTGTCTGAGAAAGCTTTTAGTCCTCCCCGGATTACCAGTAAAGCTTAATTTCATGTCGCCGGCCTAAAACCTCGAAGCAACCGCATCAGGTCACGTATATTTTTCGTAATTCTTCACTTACCTCCGTAGTTTCATCTTACCCGTTGCGCCAATTCAGGTGGACAGGTAAGCCAACATGGCTGAGTTGATGTCAAAATTCCGCGGAATAGGTGTCTTAATGTATAAAAGGACTTCCGTCTCCTGTGTATTCCAATAGCAACCATCTTCCAGTGACAGCAATCTGCCCCTGCCCAGATATCTTCCGCATTCCTGTCCAAATCGCACCCATTTTGTTCCAATTATCTGGGTCCAATTCGCACCATTGTTGCTCACAAAGGCCCCCGTTTTCTTCATTGCTGCCCCACTTCTGGGCCGACCACCTTTCTTCCGCCCGCAGTTGGTGCCCCCTCCGCCCAATTCGTTCCGCCCTTTGGCCCAGCCGCAGGTCTGTACCGCTTATCGCACTATCGCCTCAAAAAGAAAGATCACAATAGGCTGATAAAAATTCTAGGCATCAGCAACTTGGATCTTTCTGATTGTCTTTTATCGCTTTTCTTTTTCCATCAAAAAACCAGTAAGTTAACCTTCTGAGTCCACACTCGCCAGGGCCAATACTACAAAATGGGCAGAAAGAGTAAGAGAAATAAGCCTAGAGCCGGGTTCAGAAAGGCTTCGTTCATGGCTAATACCCCCAATAACCACCAGGATAACGTCTCTTCGTCGTCTTCTTCGGCACACAATGGCGAAGGTTCCGAGAGCGAACACACCTCCACGCCCAGATCCAACTCGGGGGTTTTCATCGACCACAGAATGCACGACGATCTAGCTCATCTCCAGTCATCTCCCGCCCGAATGAGACGAAACTCGCAGTTCGGCCTGTCAGCACGACAGAAGTATGCCCCCATTCGACCCAACTCCAGCGACAGTACGAGAAACTACCCAGCCCAGCCCTCTTCTGCCATCGATAAAGATAATTCGGTGATGTTCCGCCATCCAAACCGCCGAGAGAGCCTTCCTCTAACAAACCAAAACCTCCACACCTTGCTAGCCCAGAGCGGCAAGACTCCAGCCAAAAGAGCCTACAGCTCGGTGGCTTTGGACATGGACCAGTACACTCAGGACCAACGGCGGTTGAACCACCAAAAATCGTGGCATCAGCTCGAGAATTCGGGTCCCTCGCCCGAGGATGACGACGAAGATGCCATTTCCATCAATTCGTTGGAGTTCGGTGAGTCGAATCCTTCGCTGGAACATTCGAGCGATTCCACATCGTTGGATGATGTTTGTTTCCCAGATTACTACGACCATAACATCGACCACGAAGGAGGTAAAGAGCATAGTCTTAATTGGCCTGATCTCGAGATCTTACAAGAATTCATCCAAAACGAATTGGAAGAGTACAACGAGCTGTTGGAGGATTTAAAAGATTCTGAGGGCCAGAATGTGAACTTCCATTACCCTGTAGCTCGCTCGTTACCAAGTGAACAAGAACGAGACGGAACCATTTCCCCAACTCTGTACCCGCCAAAACACGATAAGGAAAGTACCGAAGATACTCCATTATTGGACAATGCCCAGGTCAATGAGATTGAATCGCTTGATCTGATGAATGAAACCTTCAGGATAAGACCAACTCCGATCCAACCATGGGAAAAGTCTAAAGATCCTATTCCTACCATCCTTCACCGCCAGAACAAACTAGAATCCCTGCAACTGGTCCCCCAGCAGAAACGAGTTGACCCTAATATCTGTAGGTTCACTTACTTCCGAGAAGATCTCGAAAAGACCATTCATTCTCCCACAATTAGCGGCTTGCTTGCTAAGGGACCCAAGAACAAAATTCAGGATGGAACCACTCCATTATCGAAGAAATGGGGGGCTTCTGACGCCAGAAATAATGACCAGGAAAACCAGTATGAAAACCCCACGGTTTATGACTTTTTCATGCCTTCCTACTACTCCCAGAATGTGGAAAGCTCAGAGGCGGGTGCACCCAACGTACCCATTAGCGGCATACAAAGCCCTGTGATTCACGAAGAGGCATATGAAGATGGTGAAGTCAGGCCGTCGCAAACTAATTTGTCGGTCAACTACAATGCAATCAACCTGAAATTGCCCCAAGTGCCTAAAGCAGCCAACTTAACCATTGAAAATAGCAATACTGCTCCGGGAACCGCAACTGGCTCTGTCAATGGTGCTAGAGACACAGTTCCCGTTAATCCGTTTTGGTTAGACGTGTTGAACCCTACAGAAGAAGAAATGAAGGTTTTATCCAGAACTTTTGGTATCCACCCATTAACTACCGAAGACATTTTCCTCGGAGAGGCCCGGGAAAAGGTTGAATTGTTTAAATCTTATTATTTCATCTGCTTTACTTCGTTTGATGTGGTTTATGAACGGAGGAAACAGAAAGCTAAAGAGCACGAGAAAAAGAGTAACAAACTTCTGGAAATGTATGATAGACTTGATGATGATTCCGGGAGTATTTTTGGCAGTAAAGAGAGAAAGTTAAAGATTTGGCAATTGATCAGTAAATTCAGAAGATCCTATTCCGATCATGAAGCCCGGAGATCGATAGTGTCTACTCATTCTCATTACAATGACAATAAATCCAACTCGTCGGTCAAATCTAAAATGAAGCGAGTTAGAGAAGGGGAATTGTCGCCATTGAACATGTATATCATTGTGTTCCGTGATGCCGTGATTACCTTCCATTTCTCTGCTACTCCTCATCCTATCAATGTAAGAAGGAGAGCTCGGTTATTGAGAGACTATTTGACGGTATCCTCTGACTGGATATGTTATGCGTTGATTGATGATATTACTGATTCGTTTGCTCCCATGATTGAAAGTATTGAAGAGGAAGTAAACCTGATTGAAGATGCTATCTTGAAGATGCACTCGGGAGACACCGATTCTGACGATGATAGTAGCAGTGACGATGATAGTGAGGACGAGGATATTGTTCATAATGTCCGTCCTGATCGAGGGGTGTTCTACCGCCGAGAGCGGTCCAAATCAACGGTAGAAAATCAATTCGACTTCAAATCTCGATTCCAAAAGAGTGGGAGAAATAGAATGTTCGGCTCTAGTAACTCTGTTACGTCCAAAAACTCCAAGAAATCTAGCAAGAGTTCTAGCTCGAAATCAACCAAAATCATTGGCTGGAAACGTAAAGGAGATATGTTGCGAAGAATCGGTGAATGTCGTAAGAGAGTCATGTCGGTATTACGGTTACTAGGATCCAAAGCTGATGTGATCAAGGGATTTAGTAAGAGATTCTCCGAGCTGGTAGACACATTGGCTATTAAAGACAAATCGAATTTTTCACCTAAGCTGGACATTGGAATGTATTTGGGAGATATTCAGGATCATATAGTCACCATGGTGCAATCGTTGAATCACTACGAAAAACTCTTGGCTCGTTTTCACTCCAATTATTTGGCTCAGATCAACATTGATATGACCAAAGTGAATAACGATACCAATGATGTATTGGGTAAAATCACCATCTTGGGTACGATCGTGTTGCCAATTAACGTGGTCACCGGTCTATGGGGTATGAACTGTATTGTTCCCGGCCAAGACTACGACGGGTTGGCATGGTTCTGGTCTATAGTTGGTGCCATGTGTATTTTCAGTCTTTTCGCTTATCATTATGCTCGGAGAGTTACTGGGTTATAGTGTATAATAAATTCTTTATTTCTTGCTACTAAAATTCATACCTCCATCTGTATATTTCTTCATTTCTGGCTCCTCGCATAACAACGTGCATTCGTGTATATTTAACAAAGTGTATTATTTATGTATGTATTTTTTGATTAATATGTAAGATTGTAGATATTTTTCTTCATTTTTTTTTTGTTCGCAGCTTCTGCGCTTAAGCCCTGATGGGGTGCGCAGTTGATATGAAACTTGCCAGCGTTTCAACATTTTAGAGGTTCACATCTTTCATTTATCATCAATTGACAGACATTCTTATCTATTAGCAACACAAAGCCTTCATAATGAGTATACAAATGACCTTAATCTTCGGCGCCTTAATGGGCCAAATGGTGGTGTTGTCCCTATTATTACTCCCATTGCCTTTCAAATTTAGAAGAAAGATTTTAGACGTTGCTACTCTTTTGGAACAGTCCACCAACTTCAAGGTTGGATTAGTGTTCTCCACGGCACTATTAGGATTGTCATTTTTTGACTGTGTTAACCGATTGAGTAGATTCAGCTCGTTCTCCAATCAACCTTACTTCACTACGCTGAACCTTCAATCAGGGGCTTTAACCCACGACCAATTGGCCACTAAATTCTACACCCAACGAAACTTGTACTTGAATGGCGCCGTATTGTATTTGGAATTATCCATCTACACTATTGTTGGCGTACTTAGAAAATTGGTTAAGAAGGAGGCTGAATTCAGAGCATTAACAAGTATTAACAAAGGCGACTTTGCAAGTGAATCAGAAGAAATCGAGAAATATAAGGATTTGATCAAGCAGAAGGAAATTGATATTTCCACCTTGAAAAAACAAATTCTGGGTTTGCAAAAGGCATTCGACGAGTTGACTCCATCAACTGCTGCTGCCGCCGACAAGAAATCAGATTAAATTTTATCACAAGTTTAGGGGTATCTTTCTTTGGCTTTTAGGCTTATAGTTTATAAATGAATTTGAAGAATAGTGTAGACATCGGAGACAAAAGAACGGGCAAGAGCACGAAAATTATCTTATTATCTCACAACATATCCTCGGTGTTACGAATGTGATAGGGGAAACAGTAAAGGCAGTTGAAGAATCACATTCCACAATCGGCACTTTTGACAAAACTACCGAGATCCAGTTGTCCAACTATCTCCTCTGAATACTTTAGAGTAGCCCATTTTGTCTCATTTTTGTCTCTATTGGACCCTTAATCCACGCACCTAACTCCCGAGCCCCAGCACTGGGTCTTGATACGGTACATAATGAGACATACTACACATATAATATGGTGTCAACGAAAGACGGAGTAGTTAAATTCAGTTATAGAAAATAAACTTCATCAAGGATGGAGCAGTAATTATTTTCTATGTGTCTATTTATTTTCTCCTGTAAGCATAAGAAAAAAAATAAGAATCCAAATTCAAAGGTTTTCATCGGAATTATCAACCATCCCCCCTCCTCCCAAGCCTATGAATCTCACCTGCCAAAAATAATTACCCATATTTTTTTCTCCAAAGAAATAAGCTTTTATTATTAATTTCGTCATTTGCCCAACATAGTCTCTAACCTTATAAAGTTACGATTTGTTTTGTATTTCACTCGTTAGACTAGTGGCTATGCATAGGTTAGGATTGCTCTTGGAGCATGTTCTTTCTTCACAGCGAGCGCATCTTGAAAATATCTCAATATTATAATTAAACTTGGTATATAATATTCGTCGACGACGGTATGGAAGGAATTTTACATGAAAATATGTTTCCTATTGCCTTATTTTTGTAAGGTTTTGTACTACTTAGCCTGAATAAAATTTGACCACCAACTATTCAGTTTTCAGTTTTCAGTCTTCATAGAGGGGTTCACCTTCCTTGAATTGTATGCAGCTTTGTGTCTACATAACTGGTTTGACATTTTCTTCTCCATGTCATCACCATGTTATTTGCTCGAGCAAACTCTAAACCCACAGTCTCTGTTTCTCTTGCTATCTCTAAGTTATTTGAACTTGCGCCAGCGTACCAACAGTTGACATATCAATGCTAGAGACTATCGACATTTTCTGCCCGACTCCTCTGTTAGGCTTCACGAGACACGAAAGTAATCGAATTGCGGGGTTTAACAAGGCGATGCTAATCTTGGTTTTGTTTCCATGGTCGTTAATGCAGTATTACTGAAATAGGCTGGAGGTCAAATTAGTCGCTTTACATGATTCATCTTGTACCCTCGAATCAGCCTTATGTGACTCGCTTGGTGGAAATGAACGTAGATCCCTAACCTTTAAAGCTAGAAAGGCGCTTTTCGATCTGATAGTTCTTTCAAGTCAATTCGGCGTACGGATTCCTTCCTATGCAGCAATGTTTATGCACCAAATTAATCCTACATTGACAAAGATAAGCCTTCACAGTGAAACTACAAGGAACGTACCATAGAAACCTTGTAGGCGTATTAGTGCTGTCATGACCCCATATGTCATCAATTTATAGAAACATTGTAAGAAGGCGAGGAGCATGGGTGTGAAAAATTTTATATTTTTTTTCTTAAATATTTTTTACATCATTGCATGCATGGTACATACATTGACACAATTTATCATAATCTTTGTATTTTTGGGAAAATGTCAGCTAAAAAGAGTGCAGATATGAATTACAGAATAGAGGTAAAGTGAAAGAGATTCTAATACTAAAGGGAGCAAAAATAAGAAGCGGCATTTTTGAAATCTCAATTTACTAAAGGAGAGATCCAGTTTTATTTTTGAAACAAAACTTCCTTTTTTCTAAGCAAGCCTTTCTAGATATATACAAGTCGGATTCGGACGTGACAACAAATCAAACTAATTAGAAAAATTCATAGCAAATCAAAAAAAAGGAATTTGTAGCAATAAATAGAAAATTAGATGTTAGAAATGAAAGTAATAAAAAGACATTGGGGAAAAAAAAAAAACAAACACAGCCAACAGGAGCTGCTATTTTTCATATTATACACTTTCAAACAAGAGGTGACAGCTATTTCTTGATCAAACCATCCCGTTTAGTATCGCCTGCAGTAGATGTAGCATCAGTAGAGTTTCCTGATAGTTCAGGTTGAGATCCACTACTGCCAGTACCTTGTGGACGACCAGCTTTGGAGCCTTGATTAGCCAGAGATTGAACCGATTGTGGAACTGATTGAGGAACCTGTCCCTGGTTTACATAGCCATAACCAGGGTAAACAGGTTGGCCTCCATATGACGAGTAGTTAGCATTAGGCCCATAAGGCTGGTAGTACTGGTTAGGAGCAGTAGCATAGTAAGGTTGTTGGTAACCATACACTTGAGACTGTTGCTGTTGCTGCTGGGGTGACTGTTGTTGCTGAGGCTGAGGTTGTTGAGGAGCCGAAGAAGAATCTTGGTTACCACTAATTGAAGAATTGACGTGGAGAGGAGACTGATTGGTCTGAGTAGATGCACCGCCATTTGCTTGGGGATATTGGGAAGAGTATTGTTGGTAATAACTGGATAGGTTATTATTGGTCAGTCCAACGCTACCTTGTTGTTGGCCAGCAGTACTAGCTTGTTTTGCTCCTCCCACGACATTGGCGTTAGAATTTGGAGTCACTCCAGTTTGGATAACTCTTTTTATATCTCTAACGAACAAAGGATACAACAAATCCACAATACCTTCTCTTTGAGCCATAGCCAAAGCCCGTTCAAAAGGAATCCAAACCCCCTTTAGGTGCATGGAGCCAATTTTCACGACATGTCTGACTTTTTCTGACTTCAAAATTCCATCTCTACGTCCTCTTGTCATCTGAGCTACATTTAACAATTTAGTACCATTGATCATATTGTTGTCAGCTCTTCTCACAACCGACACATTGTTGGCATCAACTTGATAACACAACGTTTTTTCATCTTCCCACATAGTGGTGGTGACTCGAGGTCTGATTCCTGGAGGCTGGTACTGGCCTACAGATGAGTTACTAGCACTGTTCAATGTGTCCGTTTGAATTGGAGTGTTGGTGGAAGTATTGCCGGTACTGTAGGCAGCGGAGGCAGCGGTAGAACCGGTACCGGAGTTCGATACTTGGTTATAGTGCTGAGGTTGTGGTTGGGATAATTGACTTTGAGGTACTGATTGTTGGTAGATAGAATAGCTGTTGTACGGAGCTGCATAGCCAGTAGGATATCTAGCATGAGCATATTGATCGCCACCGGCACCAGCTTGTTGGGTAGTAGAACCGGTTGATGCTGCCTGCTGAGTTTGGGGTTGGCCAGCTATTTGTTGTTGAGGGTTAGGTTGTTGTTGACCTGCTTGTTGCAGTTGTGCTTGAGGTTGACCTGCTTGTTGAGTATTGGATTGCATGTAATACGAGCCATATGGTTGATTTACTTGACTAGCAGCTTGTAATTGGGCCGCTTGTTGAGTATTAGAGCTATTACCATTTAGCAATTGTTGATATTGTTGTTGGTATTGGTCAGGATAGTAGTTTTGAGGAAATTGCTGATATTGCTGCTGAGTAGTCAGCTGTTGTGGTTGTTGTTGTGCCATGATGGGTATAAAATTAACGAACTAATAACAAATATTGTCGAGGAATATTATACATAAAAAAATCTTAGACAAAAATCTCGGGTGATTTAAGAAAAGAATTGGATCAAAGGATTGTAATCAACTGATTTATAAAAACAGACCTTCTGGAATAATCCATATATTTCAATTGAAGTGATAGGAATAGTATAAGACGCGATATAAGGAATGTATTCAACTGACTTACTAAGCTATAATGTATCAGATTTTTTTATTCACTCGATTCAGTAAACCGTCAATTGTAGATTTCAAGTAGTTAAATCAATGAGAATCTACTTGATTGATTGGTTGACTTGGATGAAAAGGTCGGCCAGGTGAAGATTTTTAAGACGTATTAAAAAAAAATTCGTATAAACAAAACCTATAGTTGAGTAAAAACGAGAAGGAGGAGACAAATGATATTATATATGAAATGTATGAAAATAAAGTCAAATATAAAAAATTAGAGGAAAAAAGCAGTGAAGCCAAATAAAAAAAAAAAAACAAATAAAAGTCAAAAATGTGAGAAGCAGAAAAAATACTCAGACATGAAAAAAAGCAACCAACAATAGAATTAATTAAAAATAAAAGTAAGACAAAACCGAGGTCACAACAAAAAGCAGAATCTACTAAAATAAAAAAAGACATGGAGACAAAGAGATGTTATTCTATCTGAAGCCACAAGTGTATCAGGTTTATTTATTAGGTTAGTAATAAGCGTAACAACCCTCTTCATAGCTTCTTTTCCTTTCGTTTTTCTCTCTATTTGTAATAAGATGATGAATTTAAGTAATATATTGTTGTGCGAATCTGTACCATGCAGTAAAATTGCATATGTGGATGGGGATATGCAGTGCAAAGTGGTGTGGTGCAAAGTTCGCAGAATCGGTTGGTGTGCGTGTATTGTTAAGTATTTGGAGCACTGACCTGAAATATGTGCAGCAATGCGCGATACAAACACAGCGCGAAATAGTTTCACACTCATACAAAATAAAAAAATAGGGAAGTATAACTGGCTCACAAATTGAACCTGATTTTTTAGTAGCGAACCGGAGATAGTGGGTAACACAAATATTGGTAATACAGAGAGAGAATGAATCTTAAATGATATCTAGAGCACTATTAGCCCTACCCGGATTCCAACATAAGAAGCACATTCTTGGTACAGTGGTGGGGGATATTTTTTAACCACAAGATGAATTAAGGAAAGAAAGAAAATTTTTTCTTTTACATTCACGTTTTGCTTTGTGACACAACTCAGTTGAAGCTCTGTTCCTAATTTGGGACGCCTGCTTCGGGTTTATGCAAAATCACTGATTTATCAGCTAGGATCAATGTTCTTTACTACCAAGAGCCTTTTGGAGTATGGAGTTAGTCCTTAAACGAAACTTCCTCCACCGTCGGGACTAAAGTTCTGTCTTACGAAGATTTTCAGATACTACTAAGAGTCAACTCTACCCTGGTTCAAATGAAGTTCTAGTTGAGAATATAGCTGCTATTACGTCAGAGGTTTGAATAGTCCTTTTGGATTAAGATTTTAATGGGACAGCTTTTCTCCTGTAGGTCCACCTAGGATCAAAGTCAAATTTGAATTTAGCCGCTTCTGTTTACAACGGGTGGTGGGGCACATTTAGTTTATAGTGGGGCGAACGATCTGAAAAACGATGCACTTCAGTAGTGTGAAGGCTTTTTGAAGTGTCACTACATATTTCCAAGGTATCCTATGTAAGGTACTGCTTATTTAAGCGGAGAAGTGCGCATGAGCAAAGCTTCGTGACGTTGACTTCCATGCTTTAAAATTGATGGCAATTGTTGGAGATCTGTAGATGTAGTCTCTGTAGATAAAGATAAGGATAAGGCAGGGCTGACGCATGATTTTCTGTTCGCCTGTAGTCCAACTTTTGACATGTTCCATTTTTATGCAGTAGATTTCAGCCTCACAGCATGATTGGACATAACGCGAATAACTTATGAGTGGTCAGAAGCGTTGACCAGCAACGGGGTTGCTTCATCTACACTTGATACAGTCGGTCTCTGGGGATGAAAGTTATTCCTGATCTACGGTTGTAAATAAGAATGACCTTCGCAAGAGTCAACTTTAGCATGATGATGCCAGTAGTGCAGGTGCGGCTCTAAAAAATAAACGAAACCTAGTTTGGAATATCCAAAACTCATTCGTCCTTTTGAAGATCACCTATTTTTAGTGATAATAAAGTGGAACGAAACCTAGAACAAAGGATACAAACTTAAAAACTGCAAACCAGACTGTTAGAAATAGTTTAGAAGTCAATGTTGACCACGTCAAAACTATGGCCGGATGAAAGAAAAAATATCAATATTTGGGTAACATGTAATGTTTATGCATGACCAATGACATGGACTGCAATCATATGTAAGATTGATAAGCTTATCGAAAGCTTCACATAAAACGGGATTCTTCTAGTCTTTAGGTATGGTTTGTAATGGTTCAAGTAGAAGAAAAGCTAGTGGAAAAAACATCACCGAGGAAGGGTTTCGAATGATTGTCATACTTGTCAAAGGCCCAAAGTATTAAACTATAACTGACTTTGCTTGCAAGATTACTCCTAGCATAAGAGAGATCAACGCAAAATGCAGAATGTAGGCAAAAAGTAGAGAATCCTGTATGTAAAAGAACACTCAGGATGCATAGAAGAAGCTATGTATTTCATCAATATTATATTGGATGCAATTGTACTCAAATGTGATGCACGTGAAAGAGATAAGACAGAAAGGGAAACCACTCTCCATTGAAATGAGGAACAACAACATTCATCCATTGACACCTTCATAGTATCCAAATTTTCTCAGAGAACAGAAACGGAGAAATCGGAGGAAACAAAAGGGGGGCGTTAAATCCTTTTGTGCGCTGTAATAAGCCTAAATATACTTCGGTTGATTATGCATTGTGTGCATTACGTGAGATCACATATACTTTAGGTAGATAACCTTTTGTGTGAGGAAAAAATAAATCAAATAACACGCAATATTATGCACTATGCACAACTATGTATTAATAGTAGGTTTCTGGGTTGATATTTTTTACACAATAATTCGATATCATCTATGGTTTTCTTTCATTTGATTATGACGAAAGTATGGTTCCCTAAGAGGGCGAAGCAATCAATTGGGCTAAGGTGTAAATTGGAATGAGGGCTTCATACCTTCGAACGCCAGCATTTATTCATCGAAACTATATTGCAAAGGGCCAAGCCAAACATGAATACCCTCCACAACCTTCTTTTAGCTTTCGTCTGTGAATAGGCAGTCCAATCCAGATTATTTTCACTCAGGTCACTTGCAATTTGCGTCGGGGTATTATGGTTATTTTTTCAGTCTCATTCCTTGGCCAACTTCACTTACAGTGAAATATTTTATTCTGGCTTCTTGAGGACAACTGAATTTGGCGTCATCTACCTAAACAGAACAATTAATCGAACGCTTTTTACGCAGCATGGTGCTATACCATCTCACATTATTCTCCTAACAAACAGTAAATATCGATGTACGTTCAACAGCTACATACTCGAGTGCGGAATTAAGAGCTACTAACCTCAAATTAGTTGCTATGCCACATGAATTCCTGAGAAAATAATTCAGACACCCTGAGGAAGGTCCAAATATCGGCGTTTGTCCCTTTGAAGTAAGCTTCAACGGTGCTTCATTGTAGGTGAAATGAAATTGATTAGTTAATGCAAACTTATAGTTGACTAATAAAACATTGTAAGGTTTGAAAAGTTTATTTCACTATATAATGTGAGCAAGAAAAATCGCCTAAGAGGGGATCGCACAATGCTGTACTACATTACATTGCGTTACCTGTGCAGTTTGACTGGAAGGCCACTCAAGCCAATTCTGGCTGCATGCCATGCATGACCACCAATTTGAGATTAAAAAGCTAACACGCTATAAGGAAATGTACCACAAACTACAAAATGGACGACGGGAAAACAAAAACATCAAACAAGTGGTCCAATTGGTATCACATTCGAAATCTGTCGACTTTTACTGAAGTTAGTGTGTGGCCATTGCTGACTCAAAAGTCCTTACAGTAACAATTGGTGCGGAATACAAAAGAGATAATAGGCTAACAAAGTAACCGAAATTTTAATGAGCCATTCTGAATCCCCTCATTGTTCTTTTCTGGGGTCGTCGTAGCTTTTTCAGTTTCACTTCCATGACTTATCATTCTTAAGACAAACAAAAAATTTATTCTAAAGTTAAACATAAAAGCCTAAGAAAGAAACACGAAAAAAAGAAAAGAGAGAGGCCGGTTTCCGAAATGTAAAGAATAGCGGAATAACTAGAAACAAACCCTAGCTATAATCAAGACATTTTTTGTACTAGATTAAAGTTCGTATTCTTTGCATTTTTAGCTTGTCGTACACCGCATCGCACTTTACGCCATATAAAGAAGACCCAATAAGTTTTAGGGTAAAAAAGGACGATCAGATTGTGAAACTTACTAAAGATTTTACCGAAGATGAAAAAACGGTAAAGAAATGAAATGACGTAGGCTTTCTGTAACTGTTTGGCCGCTCTTATAGTCGATCTCTTAACAGCTGATATTGTTATTCCTCGATTGCGTCCTTTTTCTCTCGAGTTCGTCCTAATACCTCGGCGTCAGCTGTCGTTTACAAGCTTTGATAACGCAATAATCCATTGGTGGCATACTAAGATCTTATCGAAAATATTTGAAAAATATTTTTCACCTAATTTCATGTACACGTAAAATAAAATGATTTTCATGTAAAAATTATCTGAATTCCACATAATTTTAAGTCAACATATGTAGAGAATGTGCTGTACCTTCAAAAGGTGCAAGAGGCCGCCCCGCGATCAGAAACCTATACTCATAACTGAGATTTAGATTTATGAAACTACAGGGCCATTTTCCCCTATTTTTGGAGATTTGTACCCGGCACAAGAAATATTATATTTTGTCAGGAGAGATAGCAGTTGCCAAGTGAATATTGTCTTGGTATGTCAAAGTTCCAGAAAGCATTGATCCTCGTATTAATACTTATGACATCATACACTACCAACACCCTTACATTGCCAATCGTTCCTCATCTCTCCTGTTTAAGGTAATCGAAGAGATTGCCATCTTTCGTCGATTCTTTTGTCATTGCATGGCATGTAACATGAATTCGTAGTGGGGGGAGGTTCACCGAATGAAATTGCCTATCTCCGAACAAAAGAACTGAGAAACACGACAGAAGAGATCTACGACCTTCTATAACAACAAAAAAATTCCTGCAGCAGATCAATACTCGCCAATCTTCTTCCTGTAAAATTTTATAACCTATTCTGTTACTTGTACATGCATAGATTTATTACATGCTCGCTGCCTGCAATGCCAGAAAAAGCAACCACATACCTCTTTGGTCAATCCCAGACGACATTGCGCATTCGGCATTGCAGATGGCTGCAGTCTTGCTTTTGTCCTATAAATTCAACATAAACTTAAATTGGTTCAAAATTCCTTGCGGCCAAAAAATAAAAGACAATAAGACTGCGAGACGATTCTAAGTGTAAGCCCTAGTCTACGGGATTTTTTTTCAGTATACTTCGATCTCTATTTTCTCTGTGGCACCCCCTGGCGTATGGTTTTGGGACAATTGATTGCAGTCTCAAACAGTAAGGTACGAATCTCTCTGCATAGATCTCATGGTATAGAATTGGTTGTGACACCCTGCCCAAAGTACTCTCGATGAAATTTGGTCTATAGAAGCGGTTGCAGCTGACAACCATGCTTTAACTTCTGAATGATAGAGTCGATTGCAAGCCAAACCTGATATGACTCCTCTTCTGTCAATGTCTAACTCTAGCTGTAGTTCGTAGTTCGAGAGTTCAGGCTAATTTCCAACGTCGTAATTATGTGAGATTTGTTGCATTTTGCAGATTTTTGTGCATTGCTGAAAAAAAATGTACATTTTAATAAATATGGGGTACTATTTACACGATTTTATAAGTCACCTCTATATAACTCTTTGATTATTCGACCATTGAGTACTGTTTCTTGGATTATTCCTTGAACATGTGGAGGGAAGACTCTTCCATACCACACAATTTCCTTGGAAGGGTTACCGGGGAAGTAAATCAAGTTCCCAGCATATGCATGGCCTCCAATATGTGATATCGTACCGACATCGATATCATTCTCTAGATTTTCTAAACGAATAACTTTTTTCAATTCGTCAATAATCAATGGGGCAATTACTCCGCATCTAATATCTCGCTGGGTGTGTCCACATACAAGAATGAGATCCTTCTTTAGTTCGGTCTCTTTGAACTTCCCTTCCTCGGTCCTTTCGTCAGATTTCGTAGTCTTTCGACTCCGTCTCGGAGTAATTACATTGCTTGACGCAAAAGGATTGTATACTGGCTCATTGTCCATCATTTCTGAGGCTGGCGGTACAAGATATTTCTTGATGAACTCTTCAGTGTCACGGAGGTTGAATTCAATAATTTTGTTATCAGGATATAAATAAACCAATTGATCTGTATTTGCTTCTGTCAGATTGCTAGTATTGTCGCCAGCTATACTGGCATTGCTAACTAAAATGGGGTGGAACGGCGACACCAAGCTTCTTTTGAGAATATTTATTTCATGCGAAAGAGAGTTAGGCATCATCTCAATTTTAGATGGCATATCATGAAAATCTTTCACTCCATGTGATAAAATCAATAGGTGCTTCCACGGTAGAACCTTGGTGCCATTAAGATTTCGGTCATAGTCGATTTGCTTGTTTGATGGGAACTCGGGGATCGAGCAGTAGGTGCAACCAGTATCGTACTTCGGCGGAGGACAAGAGTCAATTAACTTCTTCCCGGTGGAGTAAAATTTCAGCCAAAAAGACCTTGGAAGCTGTGAGATGTTCATGTAGACGGCTTCTACGACTTCACAAAAGTCAGTTGCAAATAATTTGCCCCCGTTATATAGATTGTGGAGCAGAAGACGGACATGGCATATTTTCGTTTTTTGTTTCCGAAAAAATCTCGATCCGATATCTTACATCCGAGATGCACAATATACAGGGCTGTACGTGACTGCACATATTTTGCAACGTTAGAGTTACATCATAAAGCATTAAAATATTTCAAACGTACTTTTGCGCCATTGAAGACGCAAACATTGCATTATTGCAGATGCTACATAACACACATTTAATTCTTATCGAAGTCGTCTTTAAGCTTCCAACCCTTCTGTTTGTTATCCCAATCGGCAATTTCTCTCAACATTGATCGGATAAGTACCATTTCTCGTTCGTTTTTCACGTCGACTTTGAAAGGTAAATTTTTAAGAATATTGTTCGATGTACTGAACTTATTGGGAAGGCCACTCAAGTAGTTTATCAAGTTTTTAAGTATATCATCTTTGTCGTTTTGCAATGCATTTTCGCCAGTAGTCCTTGCCTTCTTGCTGAATTTGAATTTCTGATTGTCTTCCAAGTTCTTTTTCCTTTTCAATTCATCCAATATTGATTTTGAAGATAACAAATTAGTAGAAGAACTACTTAGAGATACGCCAGATTTTTCCTTTGCTTTGGGACCAAATCTCCCTGCAGCTCCAAATCTCCCAGTCCACGTTGGTACACCAACTTTACCCTTTCTGGTTAACTTAGTTGATTCCTTCAACCTTTTTGCTGCTTCATTTGCAACCTTATTAGCTTCTCGTTCAATCAACGATAATTCTTGTCTGGAAGAGTCCATCACTTCATCATGCTTGAGAGTACTATGAACACCACTGTTAGCAAAGATACCTTCCATAATTCTACTATCATCTTTATTGTCTTCATCTTTTTCTTGCTCATCTTTGTCTCCTTCGAATTCATCAAGCTTTGATACTCCCATTATACTAGCTACTTGATAAAAATCATCATCGTTTTTATGCTTGGGCTTCAATAGTTTGTGTGATCGACGTTGTTTACTTCCTTGAAAGTTTTTTTCCGATCCATGGAACAAGTCTCCAGTTTCTGTTCCCTTCTCGTCTGCATCTCCTAATGTGAATAAATCGTGTAAATCGTTCATCTTGAAGAACCTCCTCTGTTTTGGATCCTTCAAAATTTTATTTGTTAAGAATGTTTTGAAAATTTGTCGGTGATAAATCTTTTCTTCTATGGTTCCAGCCGTCATTAGCCTATAAATAGTAATGTCCTTCTTCTGCCCCAATCTCCATGCTCTTTCACGAGCTTGAATATCGGTGGAGGGATTCCAATCTGGATCATAAATAATCACTCGATCTGCTCCAGTTAAGTTGACCCCCAAACCACCAACTTTCGTGGTTAATAAAAACACATGGTAGTTGATATCTTCATTGAAGGTATCAACAAGTGCCTGTCTTTTCGAAATAGGCGTAGACCCATCCATTCTGAGATAGTTGAACCCGTTGACGTCATCTATGGCAATTTCATTACCATCATCATCTATTGGCTTGAGGTTCACAACGAATCGTTCTAGAATATCCAACATTTGTCTTGTTTGACAGAACAATAACGTTCTATGTCCTTGTTTTTGCCATAACTGAAGCAAGTTCTTCAAAACTTGCATCTTACCTGATCTAGCAGGGAGTCCATAGCTATAACCCGAAGTTCGGGACAAGCTTTCCCTCTCTAATAAATCGGGATGATTGCATATTTTCCGGAGAACATCAACTCCCATCAAAACGTTTCTTTTCCCTTTCAATATTGCATTCAAATCTTCACTGGTCAAAAACTTCTCGTATAAATCCTGCTGATACTGCGTAAGTTTGACGAACAACACCATTTCGTTCTTTTTTGGTAAGTCCTGGGCCACATCACTCTTGAGACGACGAAGAAGGTAAGGGGATATTAAATCTCGAAGAATCACTGCACATTTATACCCGGTTTGAACCTGAACATTAGAAGCATTAGCATAACCTCCCATATTAATCGGTATAGAAAACTGCTGCTCGAATACCGGTAGAGTTCCTAATCTCCCTGGAAAGACGAAGTCAAATAGTGACCAAAGTTCTTTTAAATTGTTTTGTATTGGAGTTCCTGACAATATCACTCGATTATGAGTCTTTATCTGCTTGCAAGTCAAAGAAATGTCCGAGTCCGGGTTTCGAATCTTATGTCCTTCATCGAGAACCACATACCCCCACTGACGGGGGAGGATAAACCGAGAGTAGATTCGAAGTCCCACATAGGTGGTTACGAGGACATGGCCCTTTTCTACTACCCTGTCAACAATCTCCTGGGCGTTAATCTGGCTGCTAATACCCTTGAAAGTACTACTTCCGACAGATCCCGGATCTTGCGTCTCTAAATATGCTTCCATTTGTTCTTCGGTTTTGATGGAGTTCTTCCCCATTCCAGACCCTATGCTGTGCAAGATCACACACCGCAAAGGAGGCCACCACCGGTGGAATTCGTTTACCCATTGGTTAAGAACTGTGGCTGGAACTACAATCAACACCGGCTTATCTAGTAGTCCTGAATAGTGCAAACCTGCCAAAAATGAAATGATCTGGATGGTTTTACCCAAACCCATTTCGTCTCCGATTATTCCTCCTGTTTTCTGGGAGTAAAGTTCCCAAAGCCACTGAACACATGTTTTCTGGTAGTCAAACAACGACGGGTAAATGTCTCCAGGGAGCTTGAATTGAGAATTAAGTACAGCATCGGGAATAGTAGGATGTGGCTTGAACCATTCTTCTTTTTCCGGATTGGTATCCTGTTGGCGTAGACTGGAACGTCTCAGAACCCAGTCCTTCAATCTCTGCTGGTAGAGGTATTCGTCTCCGTCGTCTACATTTCTCTGTTTCTCAAAAGCCACCCTATTGCCTTCCTCAACGACATCGTCTTCTTTTACTTCGTCCACTTCTTCTATATCTTCTGCTTCTGAGCCGTTATCTTCGTAGTCTGACCCTTCATCGCTCAGAGGCCCTTTCACCAGGACCTCATCCTCTTTCTCAGAAATCTCCACTACCACAGGTTCATTATCGTCAATTTCGCCCACTTCCGCTTCAGCTATACGGTCATCGAAGCCCGGTGCTCGTAGAAACACATGACTCTTCGTGCCTTCGTCACCTTCTTGCTGGAAAGCATTCTCATTACCGAACGCGGTGATCTTTCCTGTCCTTACCAAGAAGTCTCGCTCTGTCTCTCCCGGTAGTTGTTCATTCTTGCCACTCTCAACACCTTCGCCAGCCTCTTTGAGCTGCTCTCTGCTTTCCTTTAATCTATTAGTAATATCCTCTATATCTTTCTGCAATGGAGCAACTTCGTTATCTTCAAACCATTTGATTTCATGCTTGATCTGTTTTCTCTGGGAGATCTTCGTTCTGCCATCGTCTAGCCTTCTCTGCAAAACTTTGACTTTTGCCAATGTCTTGCTCAAATCCTTGGTTGCTTTCTCAAGACGCTTCTGATCAAGCTCCGCATCTTTAGTGATGAGCACTTCGTTGGCCCTCTTGGTTATTGACGTGGCAAGCTCATCCTGATCTACGAGCTTGACTCCAAGAGCTTCAAGATTCTGACTATCACTCATGCCCGTGTAGAAGAGAGTGTAGAAGAAGATAAGACGTGATTTGAAAGATGAGGTGAGATGAGACTGCAGATAAGTGGCTGTAAAATCCGGATGCGAGGGGTGTACGATTATTGAATAGGAACAAAACCTGTTGCTAGTTAAATAATGTATGAACCAGGACGTACGATGAGTGTTTGTAAGTTGGTAATTAATGCTATATGATACTACTAATAGTTAACTCACGACTCAATCTGCTCTCTTTTCCTTTTGGACTTGAGACAGAAGTTCTTTAAGAGCGTCCTCATAACTGTTCTTATCTTCGTCGCTAATTTCATTCATGGAGAACGGTACTTCTTCAATCTCACGGCCTCCACGTCCAACTTCCTTCATAGTTTTACTGAAGAACTTCTTCTCTCCTTTCCCGAAACAGAGAGAATATGCATGACCTTCCTGGTTAGCTCTGGCAGTACGCCCCACTCTGTGGACGTATTCACGAGATGAGTTAGGCAAATCGTAGTTGATGACATCGGTGATAGATGCAATATCAATCCCACGAGCAATCAAATCTGTCGCAACCAAAATGTTGATTGCTTGAGATGAGAAGTCTTTAAGGATCTTATTACGAGCTGAAGAGGTGTTGTTAGTAGAATTGAAATGCATGACGTTTATAGTGCCCTGGAAGAGGAGTGACAACAATTTCGACAAACGTAAAGAAGCTTCATTAGATTTGGTGAATACCAACACATTAGATAATTTGTTCTGTGCTTGGAGAAACCTCGCGAGGATAAGGGGTTTCAAGGACGACTTTGCCGAACCCAAAAATATGCTGTACTCGGATAATGTAGGGGGAACACTGAACAATTCGTCCACCAAACGGTCTTCGGCATTCACTACCACCAAACGAGGTTTATGGAATTTCAATAATGCCAATTTCCCAGCATCAGTGGTCAATGTAGCCGAAAATATCATTTTTTGCGGCCTAAGTTGCCATTTCTTGGAGATGTTGCTGGTTTCGACTGGATGATGACGTTCCATAGAGGAAATAAGGACCTGGCACCAATTCTGGAACGATTGATTCAATAACCGATCGGCTTCGTCAATAACCAAGAACCTTAAATGCTGCAAATCTATCGAGTTGCTGGACAAATGTTCGACAAGTCTACCTGGAGTCGACACCAATATATCGGGCTGATTCTGTTGAAGCTTGCGACCCTCCTCTTTGATGGAGACATCTGATTTGAGAGTAACCACCAGCAAGGTTGTTCCTTTAGAAAGCTGTTGCAATGTGGTTCTAACTTGGTTTATCAACGGTCTGGTAGGCACTAGAACAATCGCTCTTAGTCTGGGGACTTTTCTTGGAGTTAATGCTTCAATGATAGGAATCAGATATGCTAAGGTTTTCCCAGAACCAGTCGAGGCATTGACAAGCAAATCACCTCTGAAATCAGGCAGAAGTGTGTTCTTTTGGATGTCCTCTAGTAGAAGGTCTAGAACTGATAATTGTACCGAAAACGCTTCTTTGTAGCCCAAGGTGGATAAGTTCTCGAGAAGACCCCTTCTTAACGGGAATTCATGAAATGGCTTTGTAAGCTCTGGAGAAGAGTACTGAGGGATCGCTAACCAGTCCAAGTTCTTCAAATGGGCCCGATTGGAGATAAGACGCCGGTCTCGGGGTAATGCTGGTTGGGGTAATGGGGCCAAGTCTTTCTTTTCAACATCATCTTCGTACTCGGACTCTGCCAGCGATAAATCCTCGTTGGGAATGGAGCTGTGAAACTTTTCAAATATTGACAGATGCTTCGAGACATAATCGGGATCGTTTTCAGTCGGCTCTGCTTGTTCAGATTGTGAATCGTCTATTTCCATATTATCTACCTCTTCCTCAGTACTATCTGCTGAATCACCCACTTCTTTCACATTCTCGTCATCCAGCTGTTCTTCATCAGCTTTCGAAACTACTTTATCATCAACTATGACTTCATTATCGTCCTCATTGCTTTCACTGTCCTGGCCACTTCCACTAACGTTCTCAACTGATTCTTCCTCATCGCTTGAAATCAGAGATTCACTTAGCTTTCTCTTCTGTGTTTTTACCTCTTTTGGAGCAGAAGCCTCAGAAGGAGTATCGAAGTAGGCCGCAGGGTCGAATCTCTGGGCAAACATGTCTATAGCTTTCCAATCGGTGGATTTGATATAGGCAAAGTCTTCTCCTCATCGAACTCGAACCTCATCTAATCCATATTTCAGTCTCGCGATGATGGTCACGTGCACATACGAGAAATGAGTGCTGAAAAGAAGAGGTATGTGGAGAGAAATCAAGCCTTAACTTATGGGTGCAAAAGTATCAATCTTGCCCGTGGACTAAGCTGGTAAGGCAGATCAGTAAGAATTACCAAATAACTCAATTCGGTGATTATATTCATCTACTTGGGCTCTTCGAAGTAGACTTCGTAGGTGAAGTACTGATGAAAAGCCTTGTGCGTTCGTATCTCAAGTTGTTAAAACATTCCATGATACTTACTTATATCATTTGCACTCTCCACCCACCACATTCTATTCTCTAATTGCACTCTATCATCTAATCATTCCTCCAATAGCCTTCCCATTGAATACAATTTGTCTTTGCATTAATTCAGACCTTACACCCATGCACCAGCCAATGTTTCAAAAACTCACGTGATCAGGTTATGAAGTTTTTTTAACGTGGATGAAAAATCGTATTCAAGGTCAACCACCTACTACACAGCATGAGACCATCATTAAACCTTTTGAGGGGGAGATCATCATGGAAAGGGCCTCATGTGGTGCCGTTACCTATTGCGAATGCCATCAAAACCGGGACTCCCATTAGGACCAACGCCAGAAGCTGTACGATATTACCACAATTCGTGGGATTAAAATTTCAAATCCACAACGGGAAGAACTACGTGGAGGTGGACATAACTGATGAGATGGTGGGTAATAAATTGGGTGAATTTGCTGCAACCAGAAAGAGATTCACCTACAAATACTCCAAAAATTAAGTTCTATCATACGCTCATTCCCTTGTATATATTTCCAATACATAATGTCAAATACCTACATTGTAGTGATGCGCAATTAGTCTTCTCCCTTACAGTGCTTATTAAGTGTTGGTTGACGGAATGCCATGTCTATTTTTAGTGCTGCTACCTTATCTTTAGAACGAATTTTTAGATCATTAGCGATCGAAAAATGCAATTTTAGTTAAGATTTAGAGATCAATACTTGTGGGCATAGAAACACTCTAAAAGCAGCCAAATGGACTACTTAAGATAAAGTCATTTGGCTGGAGAAGTGAGAAAGAGCATCAGCACAGTGTAGAGGAAATGAAAAATAATGGTGACACACTAACTAGCAGATTTGGGTTTCTTTAAACCGAGGTCCTTCATCGATACGGTGGATGTAGGATCATGAGTTATGGCTTCAGAAAAGAGCTGCCTCACATTCAATTCCAGCAAATTACTAATCTTTATATTGCAATGATCACGATCACAGACGTTAGTGGTAGAGTTTCTTCTTTCTTCTCGATATGGAAGTTCATATGTCATAGGTTCTCTGAAGCCAACAAGGTGACTATTTAGCTAATTTGCGGAGGAAATAATCTTCATTCAATGCTGATGCGTACACCAATTAAACTACTCCAACCTTCGAAATTTGAAGATCAGTTCTAACTCCTGTCTCTTGGGGAGTACGCATTCATTCTCTCTTGTCGCAATTCTCCGGTCCGATCAATAATCGGCCACATCCCCCAACCATTCAACCGTATCACCAAACAAGTAGCATTATCGTCTCCCCCAATATACTCTACGAACTTCACGATTTCTTCAGCACACAACTGAGGGGTGGCTCGAGGGTGTCCCACCAAGTTGAAGTGTGACATTACAATATCAGCTATTTCTTGGTCTGTTAACTCGTTATGAACCCCATCGGAACAAAGAACCAAGAACGATTCGTCTCCACCCAAGCCGCCAATGGTGACGTTTTTGATTTCATCTCGTGTGAGTTTCTCGCGTATGGTGTCTTTATCACCAATGATCAACTGGGTGATATCGGGCTCGGCAGTAACTCCCATGTGCTTGTAGTTGACGTCACCAAACGCTCTGGTGTTGGCTAGAGCAATAAACCTCTCCTCACCAAATGAGTCGGTTACGAAGAAGTTGGCCAGGTACTTCCGGAGCCGAGCCGACTCAATGGGGTTCGAAGGATGGTGTGGTTGGGTTAATGCGTGGGCTTCACCGTTCTTGTCGACCAAAATGGCCTTGGTATCACCGACATGGGCAATGGTAAGCTTGGAAATAGTCTTCCGATTGAAGTAGTATTGTTCGAAAAACGGGGAGAACTCGCCAGGAGTCAGATAAATCGTTTCAATGAATGCACTGGTGCAAGTGGATCCGGAAGAATTGTCGTCTTGGTTGAAGAAATCGTAGTCAGTTTTCAAGAATGCTAGCGGCAATCGCAACTTCAAGTCATCTGGTTTGATTTTGATGTTTTTCAATCGCAATTCGGTAGAAGAATCAAGCATTTTATTGAAGTTATCTTCTTTATGTTTAAACCACCTCCGCCAATAACCGCCAATGTTCTTCAAGTACCTTTTCACCAATTCATCTCGTTCATTGCTATTCTCAGGGTCCGCCAACGGGCCACCAGCCTCTATCTCCTGGCTCAAGTTGTTCAGGAGGAAAATTGAACATTGGTCCCCTCCATGGCCATCAAATATATTGAAATTGAAGATGACTTTATCCTCGGGTAAGCTTATGACATTGGCACTGTACTTATCTTCATTGTACATCCGATTAACACGTGAGGTAAAGTGACCAAGATGTGATGGACTTTTTAGTAACGGTACCTTTAGCTTACCAATTCGATGAAGTTCATTCTTGGAGGGAACCGCCGGGTTTTTGTCTATGGCCGTGAAGGTTACGGCCCCCGACACCGACCGTCGAAGTTTGGCAGGGGCATAGCGACGTAGATGAGCGGTAGTATACATTAGAGAAGACTAGAGCAGGAGGAAAGCAAGCAATGGCAGAGGAAGAACAATTGAGAGCTAGAAACGGGGCCTGGTTGATGTCAGTTTAACCCGGTGCATGTCAAAAAGTCGCAGACACCCGCGTTATCGGGACAATGCCGAAGCTGTGAAAATGACATCAACGGAGAAGTAGAGGAAAGAGGAAAAACATATATAAATGGGGTAGAGCAGCAGATGTAACGGTTTATTAATGGGAGCAGGGTTTCGAAGATGATCAGATTTTACAAAGAATCAATAAATTGTCTTCTATTAGATAGTACATAGGAAAGCCGGGCAATGTATTGAGCCGGGTAAGACACTGGTCGGGCCATATATTGAGCCGGATACAGTATGGAATAATCATTTCAGGTCTTGACACTTATAACAATTACAATATAGGATATGCATCAGCAACTCCAGATTTGACAGGTTAACATGCTGCCAATGCCACTGGAGGGGGATGGAGTAGACTAAAAGTGAGAGCACGCGCCGTATTTATTCAGAGTCATGCCTAAGTTGTAGGAAGTTTACGGTAGAATATCACAGCGTCCTATATGGATCAAGTGGTTTCCACTATTGTTCCAGCACGATTATAAAACCAATCTTTCCTCCGCATCTTCGTCGTAGTCGAATTCCGTAGGGTCTTCTACCTCATCACGGTAACCGGAAGGTGCGAATCTCGAAACTGAGGATCTGAGGCCAGAAAATGCTCCACCAAGACGTCCCCAAAGACTGATGTTTGTTTCATTTGTAAGGGGATTATTGAGGAAACCAAGCTGCGTATTCAATTCCTCTTCTTCATCTATACGGCCAGAAGATTGGTTAGTGAGGGATTCATGAAAGTTTCGACGATTGTTCTCGTAGTTAATGTTTGCAGCCTGGGAAAGATTGAAGGGCCGGAGGTTTTCAGTCGAACGTTGTTGTTGACGTTTGAACATCTCCCGATTTATGATTCTTTTCGCCTCGACAATAATTAAATCTCTCCTTTTGTTTTGCATGTTTTCCAAGTCTGATGGATCATCGTTTTCATCATTATCAAAGATAACCCACGAATCGTAAAGATCAGAATGCAATCCCAATTTCTTCTTCAATTTATCGTAAACGTTGAACATCGCTAGAATCACAGGAATAAGAATGAACCGAGGAATCCAGTTATTCATGAGATTAAACAATCCTGTCAAGTGAATTGATTTCCCAAACCATTGCTCGAAAATGGATTCTCTCGAGAAGAATAATGTAATGAAATTGTAGGATAATGGAATGGTCAATCTAGCAATATAAGTAGTGTAAAAGCAGGCAGAAACGATATCTGAGTTGTGCGGAACCAAGTGGTAGATGTTAAATATCTTCAAATGAGTCAAGGAGTTTAATGACGAGAAGAGCATGTAAGAGAAGAAGACCGAGGATACAAAAAGTTGGAGTAAGTGATGGTTTTTGATTCCCGTGGAATGGATCAAATAGTTTATGAGGGAAAGATGGGTCGAATGGAAAAATTCAGACTGGAGAATGGTTATGGAACCAATAAATAAAATCACCGAAGTCATTCTGCTTAATGCCGGAGCAATGTAGATTTGAAAAACATATGTTGCTCTTGGATTAATTAAATTACGATGGTTATTAAGACGATAAACGATCTGGTTGGCCGAGTTAGATCTGGCCTCGATGATATCTTCTAGTTTCGTGATGGTAACCAACAAGCTATCGAACTCCGCTTCGTAGGCGATCATCTTACTAAGGTTCAGGTTAAAGTTTGCAGTCAATTTAGTCATGAACTGAGGGGTGAGTTGATCTCTAGTTATGGAATTGTTGGAATTTTCCAAATATTGGTTCTCCATTGTCGATTTCAAATGTTGTGGGATCTTATCGTACAAGCTGAGAATCCAATCCCGGAATCTGAAGTCTTCTTCGGAGTCACTGGTGAAGTTTTTGGTAAGAACCAAAACCTGGAGAATTTCTTCCTTGAAGGAGATTTTTGTATCTTCCAAATTATCAATAGCCTTAGGTACTTTCAAATAGTACTGATTTACGTTTGCGAGATGATTTCCTTGAATCCATTTGTTCTTGGGTAAATTTATTAGTCCGTGGGCCATTAACCATAGGGCCAACACCAAAGAATAGATGTGAGAAATTGCTATGATCATTAGTTTGATGTGGTAAAGGGTTAATCCTGATTCTACCATCAAATATAACACGCCAAGGACAGAAATCGATAAGATGATAAGTTGAAATTTCATATTTTTCTTAAGCGCATCTTTCAACTTGTCAAGTTTGTTATAATGGCCCGATCTGTAGAATTCTTGGAGAACGGGGAGAAGCAACCACGTAAGTAGGAAGGTGGTCCAGTAATTAGACTTCCAAAGTATCAAAATCACGTTATCCGGCAATGAAAATAAGGGTAGTTCATTGGCAACATTGTGGGAGATGTAATCTACCGGGAGGAGGAATATGATTGAAAGCGGGATAAATACGGCTAACGTCAATGATGTCAGGACGTAGATCGGGTAATGGAAGATATTTATATGGAATTGAATACCGGCGATGGTAGTCAACAACGCTATTACGTAGGCGGCAATCGGAATGACCCACATCAGATGAGAAGTTATGTAGTACCCGTGAGCTCAGGTTAGAGGCGTGTTCCTGAGTGGGTAGGTCAATGAAATATACGCGCAAAGCTGTCAACGACTACCGAAATGGGATTGAAATCGAATAAATAGAACGGAGTTATTAATTCTGTTTCTTTTAGCTCGCTATCTATCAGTTGACAGTCAGTTATATTATCTAAGCAGCAATCGGCTATACGCACAAAAAAAAATATCACGCAAAGGACGGAAAATGTTCCAGTTATACCGAAATCACATTCTACTATATTTTCTTCTTCATTTTGGCCATTTCTGTGTTTGGTTTGATAGAAGGATTAGCCAATTGAACTGATACCGTTGTGATGTCAGAAAACGAAACCAAAGCAGAAGCTCCAGAGGAGGATTTGACGGCAATCGGACAAGAAGCCGGGGGAGAAGGAGTGAAGGAAGAAACGCAGAGCATCCATGAAAGTGAGCCTCGAAGTGCTGTTTCGGAGATCGACACCCAGGAGCCCATTGAGAATACAACTACAGAGAACGAGACACAGCAGAAAGTTGCTCCAGTTCCGGTGGCCCCTAAAAAGAAGAAGAAATCAGTGGGGTTTGCACCTCCACCAGAAGAAGACCTTAAAGAACACCACAAGCAGCTACTTCAGAAAGAACAAGACGAAATCAAGTCAAACCCATTCCATAAAATCCCCCCAGAACTCGCATACTTGCAGAAAAGAAAGAATCCTGATCCCAAGCCCATTTTAGATCCTCATGAACCGATAATCAAACCAAAGAAGTACGATGCTCCTCCATTGGGAGATTTAAGATTCCAAACTGTCAAAGACATATCGGTGCAAAACAAGCAGACAGAATTGAACTTCAACTACCCTGAAATTGACTTATTTATTCCCAGCCATAAGATTGTTGTAGACACCAAATACGCTTCATTGAACTCATTTGATCTCGCCAAAGTCAACAAGTATTTGTATAACATCAGTAACGTGAAGGTGGGATTGGGGTATGAATTCAGTGGGATTATCAGCCGTGTGGGTTCTAACTTTAAGGAGTCCAGTGAATTTAAGGTTGGAGCCAAAGTATTTGGGTTGGTGAACCCAATTGATCGTAAAGGTGCTTTGAGTACAAGTTTGCTTCTAAATCCCGCTACTGACGTGGTGATTGTTGTGGATGAGACGTTGTTGTCTAAGCTTGATGAGATTGATGTTCAGATTAGTGTGGAGGAAAATGCTGATTTCAACATAGAAGAAGAACTGGAAGATGCTCCTGGAGTTGTGGAGCAGGAAGTAACAGGACTCAAATCCAGAGTTTCTAAGTTTCAAGTTGAGTCTAAGATTCCAAGTTTGGCCAAGTTGACTACGTTTCCTGTTCTCTACAGCAGGGCCAGACAAGCATTGGGATACGTTGAGCCACAGATTAATAAAACAGGAAAGCTTAACTTGTTAATTAATGGAGGTGATACAAATCTTGGTATTACTTTGTTGCAGCTACTTTTTTCATCCATGTATTCTAAATTGGAAGAGTTGAACTTAATACTAATCATCAAGGAGAAAAATAGTGAGTACATGAACAAGTTAATTAAGAAGTATTATGATCCTTCGAAGAGTAAAATCATTCAGCTCATTACTTTCGATATGATGAACGATGATATTGTTCTTCCGGGAGAAGCCGTACCCGTGAACTACAAGAAACTTGATTTCTTTGCTTCTGAAATATTTGGAGCCTTGTTTGAACCAGGAACCCAGCAGATCAGCACCAAGAACATCAATGAGTATAAATTGGACAGCATTGTTGACATCATTGGTAGTAAGACTTATCTTCAAAGAACCAGTACTCGAATCTCCAAGCTTGATGAAATACATCTTCCTTTCAAAGAAAAATTGGATAATAAACTTACCGAGTTTTTCAAGGGCTCAGTGAAGGAGCCGTTGCTACTCAAAATTTTGAAGCCCAAAGCCCAGAACTCCAGTTTCATTTCCATGTGTAGATTACTGACACCAGAGCCAAGTTATAATGTGGATGTATTGTTCAACTACAAGAGCAACGAGGGGGTTTTGAATCCATGGTCAGTGAAATGGAGTAGTAACCTCGCTAATTATTGGGCCCGATACAACTACTACGAAGAGTTGGAGCTTCGTACGAAGCGTCAATGGATACTCGAGGGTCTTGATTTGTTGGTAAGTAAAGAGCTCAAGTTTAGAATCGATCAGTACACTGACTGGAGAAACAACTTTAAGGACTACATCAAGATGTTGAAGAAGGATGACGGAAAGGTGATCTTCAAGATCGAGGACTTTTGATAGAGTGTACCAATGCATGTAATGATACCCAAAAGCTGTAGATAAGACATAGATAATGGACGCCCAAGGTCTTGCAGAATAGTAAGCTAGCAACTGGTAGTAGATCTTCAGCCTAGTGCTTTACTATTGATACTACGTCCATCGTCTCTCTTCCTAAATCTACCCCATAGCCTCTTCCTACATTTACTTTATATTCTCCTCCTACATCTAATCTCTATCCCTGCATATGCTCTCTGTTCTCTCGTTTATGCTATCTTTTCTGTCTTTTCCCTCTCTGAGTCTGCGACATCAATGTCGCACATCTAAGCTACCCGGCAGAACAGTCACTCCGGCGATGACTACCACCTTATTTATTCACTTTATGCCATTCTACGTATTCCAACATCACTTCTGCATCCCAATGTAGTTGGCAGTGGCATCCTATATCATTATTTGGCGAGCATCGGCTGCAATCCCAATTGAGAAGGATTGTCCACCAAACGGGCCATGCACCTCCCGCACTGGGAAAAAGATCTCACCAAAACGGGAATCAAGAATAGAACCTGAAATAGTAGCCTCCGATCTAGACTGTTTTACCCCTACATAAGCAACCCTGTCACCTGGTACCACATCCGAGCAATCGTATCCTATTGGTTCGTTTCCTGGATAGGCACATCTCTTGTCCTTGCTCAATATCCCACTTGCACCCCTTCTCTGATCCTCCAATGTATTGTTGATCTAAATCAGCCTGAATTTATCCTATTTTGTACAGCCAAAAACCTCACCTCAAATCTCAGGACAAAATCTTTTTGCCTGTCTTCTGGAACCTGTAATATTATCCATCACTTTCTTCCTGGATTCCAACTATCATCACCTCTAAGTTTGTAATCTACGTTTCGGTTCTTTCCCTCATCACGACCACCGTCTCCCACCATCTTCCTCCTCGTATCCGTTGCCGTTGCCGTTGTCCCGTTCCTTTTCCTGTTCTTTTTTTTTTTTTCTTTCTTTAGTTGGTTTCCTGTTGTTTTCCTGTTGTTTGCCAGTTGTTTGTCTTTTTTTTTTTTATTTTTGCTATTTGTTTTGCTTGCATCCCATTAATATAATGATCCCGCTGTAATGTCAGGTCCTGGTTCTATGAGTGTGCACTCATTAATTGATAAATTTTCCAACCCCCAGTCGTCCTCGTCCTCCAAAGAAGAACCTTCCTCCCGAAGCTATAAAAAACCCGAGAAGACCCTCGATGATCCTGGCTTACTAAGCTTGCTAGGCGCTAATGTGTCTTCATTCCCATTTTCGGAAGCAGCATACGTCAAAACGATAAAATTGAAAACTGAACAGGAAAAAACAAAGCAGGATTTCTATAAACTCGAAATCGCCAACAAAAACCTCTCAATTCTTCAATTGGCAGTTCAAGCTCAAGTTCCTTCCCAGCTAATTCCTTCCATGTGTGTCGGAAGCGATTTCAATCAGCTCACTGAAACCGAAAAGCAATTGAATAAAGCAAAACCCCCAGTGACTGGCCCTCCCGCTCCGGGCCAATATACTTTCCCCCCTCCCAACTTGTCCCACAAGCTGACAAATTCCCCGATTATATCACCAGGAAACAATGCCTTCATCCCCAGTCATAGTCGCTCAAACAGCAAGGATTTGTACGGACCAGACACCCTCAATGCTAATCCGATGCCTCCTATGCAATTTAGATTTGGCTCCGGCTCAATCTCATCGTCTAACTCCCAGATTCCAACTCCCACCTTGTCCAATAGGAGACCACTTTCTCCAGCAAAAGTTGGCGCCTCTGCTGTAGCAAACTTGGAGACTCCAATCACCCCGTATAAATCCCAAGCCTCTAAGAAATCGGTGCCACTACACCAACGTCATTTCTCCATGCCCGTCGAAAGCTCGTCTGCCAAAGTCAAGAAACCCGAGAAGATCATAACCAATTTACCTGCGCAAGCCAAGCACCTGGCATCGTCCTCTGTTCATTCACCTCTTGGCCTGACCCCATCCATTCAAGTGAAACCAACTCCGGCGCAGCCATTGCACAAGCAATCGAAAATGACCCTACCACCGTCTCAAGAGTCTATGACATCGTTCCAACATATCATCCAGTTCCACCATTGGAAACCAGAATCACCAGGACAAACCGTAGGCACCAATCCTATACTGATGTCATCCATGAGTCCATTTAAACCTCAATCTTCACATAAACGTCACAAGTCGAGTTCCGAAAAAATATCATCAGACTTACCACCAATACCCTCTTCGTCAAGAGACTCAAAGATAACTACTGAATCTATCCCCGAGTCAAGAGAAGATGATCCCGATATCACCATGAACACTAGTAGTGCTAGTATCGAGCCTCAGATTTTCGAAAGCTCCAAGGATACCTCGGATCCCCATCAGTCAGATGAACAATCCCGTAAGTTTCCTCATGATATTCTTACGCCTTCGAGTCGATAACTCAACTCCAAATTGTAACTGAACACCAAATCGTTAGCATATTTCACTTCTTCTATTCTCTATTCTTCACATTCCTTACTACGTCATCGTTTAGTTCTTGCCTATACTTTTTTTTTCTTCTTACTTTTGCACTTTGCTTATTCTTTTATATATAAGATTTATAGAAATGATACCTCTTAATTATACAATTGCACGTAGCCACCATAGCCGACATTGTCTTGGCAAAGTATTGTTTCCGTCGTCAATCTAGATCCGGAAGTTAATCGCCCTGACAACAATTGCACCCAAATCTCAGTTGTATTCGCAATTTAGTTCTGTCCCTGATATTCTGCAAAGGAATCTTCGGCCATCTTTTCGATTTCCAGAAGGTTAATTGCCATGATTTCGCCATCTTCCGTATCCATATTTGCATCGGCATCTGCTTTTTCGAATGTAATGTCGGTTTTTTTAACAGCTTCAACCTGCTTTTTGACATCATGTGCGAGATGACGTATTGTGCCCTCACTTATGCCATCGCTAATTATCCAGGCACATAAATCCTCGAGCCATATCTTGTCGTAAACGTAGTAAATGTCGTGAAATCGAAACAATTCTTTAAGGTCCAATAGGGACTTCAATATCAATCGCTTCCCTCCTCTCAAGTTGTAATAGACGTCATCCCATACTTTTTCGACAAGTTTGTAGTTTCTATGGAAAGGGTACGAAAGCGCTCTTCGTATGCTGGTGATCACCACGACTTTAAGCAAGTTTTCGTTAACTGAATCGTTGGGGATAAGGTACTTGGAATCAAGGAAACTGATTTGCGGAGTGAGCTTTCCTACAGTCCACGCACTCTCAATATTGTGGTCTCCTTCGGTCTCTCTCAAGTCAAAATGGTAGGAAAAGAGTAGTGACACTATCAACATCATTAGCAGCAGCTGGTCGCTTGCTTCAATGATGTACGACTTTCTGGGGAGATTCAACATTCGTTCCTGTTCATCTTTGGTGAACTCAACTGGCATCACTCCGTTTCTACTGTCTTCTGCAAGCTCCTGCTGGGCTTTATACCACTTCATAAACAGCTTCGTGACGGGGTTTTTCCACTCAATTAACTGTTTGAACATCTTATCATCATCCTCGCTGGGATACTTTTCCATGATATAGTCAGCAGCGTAGTATTCAAGATCGAATTTGATATTTTCCTTGATTAGTCTCTCTATTATTCTGTCGTCAGCAGCGGTCCCTTCTGGGTCCCCTAATTCGTTTATATCGTTTCCTTTTGCAGTAGACACTCCAACAATTGTATCATACTGGTTATTAAAGCCATATTTTATGGCTGTGATTCTTGCCGAGTCTTCAGGGGCATCGGGCACTGTCTGGTTTACTTCCCAGTTGAACTTCTCCCCTTCAGCTATATCTTGTAAAGTTGACTTTGAAATGTCGTTATCTACGTCCAATTCCTGAATCAAAGGGCCACGGGCCTCAGCAGATTTCTTATTTTCACTGACATCAGTCAATAGCGATTCAGGAGCAGCTTCACTTCTAGCAAGTAGTTTGGCAGTCAAGTCCAAATCAGGAAAGAATTGACCCTTGATCTCCTTTGGAATTTTGATCTTAATGCACTCTGTCTTCGAGTCGAACTCGGCATGTGATCTCTCGTCATCAACACAAGCATACGGTAACCGGATCCGCAAATAGTAGGGGCTCAACGAAAAGATAAAGAGTTCTTGGTCAACAATCATCTCTAACTCCAGGGCATTGAACCTCATATGGGTGATTTTCACATCAATGAACACATACTCATCGTTCTGATCTATCGTGAAGAAGGGAGTTATCATTTTAATCTAAGTAAGAAACCGAAAAAAAGATGTTAAGAACCAGGATCGTTTAGTGTGGAGTTGATGATATTTTCATGTCTGAGCCGCACGATGAGATTATATTTTTCTGCACAGAAGACAACTCTTTTGTATAGAAGCCACTATAGAGTCTTTTCTTCACAGCCATGGGTGAGATAATAGAGCCGGAAAAGAAGGTAGTGAGACGAAAGTTCGTGGGACGAAAGCCTGGTGCAGCCACTGGAGGTGATGCTGGCTCGTTGGTAAAAACAAACCGTGCTAGGCATGTGGGAAGAGTAATGAACCAAATTCCTGACGATATATTGAACGATGAGGACTTGAATGATGCCATCAAGCTTTTGCCGTCTAACTACAACTTCGAGATCCACAAGACTGTATGGAATATCAAGAAGAACGGGGCGAAGAGAGTGGCGCTCCAGATGCCAGAGGGGTTGCTTATATATTCGCTCATCATCTCAGATATCTTGGAACAGTTCTGTGAAGTGGAGACGGTAGTGATGGGAGATGTTTCTTATGGAGCTTGCTGTATTGACGATTACACTGCCAGAGCATTGGACTGTGATTTTATTGTCCATTATGCCCATTCTTGTCTTGTTCCTATAGACATCACAGCTATTAAAGTATTATATGTGTTTGTCACCATCAACATCGACGAAAGTCACTTAATAAATACCTTGAAGTTGAACTTCGACCAAGGTAATCAAATTGCATGCTTTGGTACGATTCAGTTTAACCCAACCATTCACAGTATCAAGGCTAAGTTGGAAATGGATGATGACAAACCATTGTACGTAATCCCGCCTCAAACGATGCCATTATCCAAGGGAGAAGTCCTCGGGTGTACTTCTGCCCGACTCAACAAAGATCACATCAATGCCATGGTTTATATCGGAGACGGAAGGTTCCATCTCGAGAGTGCCATGATTCACAACCCGGAAATACCGGCGTACCGATATGACCCGTACTCGAGGAAGTTCACCAGAGAATACTATGACCAGAAACAGCTTCTAGAAGTGCGTGAAGATGCCATCAAAACCGCAGCAAAAGCAAAAAAGATAGGGCTTATTCTTGGAGCTTTGGGAAGACAGGGAAATCCAATTACTTTAGCTAACTTGGAGGAAAAGTTCACTGCCCAGGGTAAGAAGGTGGTGAAGATCATTCTCAGTGAGATTTTCCCCCAGAAGTTGTCGATGTTCGATGATATCGACGCTTTTGTCCAAGTAGCATGTCCTAGATTATCTATTGATTGGGGTTATGCCTTCAACAAGCCTTTACTAACTCCGTATGAGGCCATGGTGATGATGGATGCCGATACAAAATGGAATGAGAATTACTATCCTATGGATTACTACTCAAAGGACGGATATGGTCGAGGCAAGGTTCCTGACCATTCCAATGTGATATGATACTATTTATTAATATACAGTTTAATAGAAGGTATATTAGTCAAACTTCATCGATTGTTTGACTTCAAGATACTGCTCTTCAACTCCTAGTAAAGTAGCCACCTCGTAGTCGGTCCACGCCAAAACGGATTCCTTCAAGTACTGCTTGCAAATGAGGTTGAATTTAAGGTAGAACGTCACGAATTGAATAGAGGAGTTAGTGATGATATCATTGACAATCAACGGACTATTAATTTTAAGCAACGTCTGCTGGACATCGAGCAAGGCTGAAGGAAGAAACTGCTGGCTCTTGTCGTTGGCAGCAGCAACCGTTTCCTTGGTGAAAAGTTTGTTCTCCGTGATGGGCTGATATATAGAGGTGTCGAAGAAGTCATTGTCTAACGGATAAATCATGTTGATGATGTTGTAGAAGTCAAACATTTGACATTCTTGCAACAAACTATCTAGTTGTACGGCTGTCAACTCAAGCGTCAATCCATGTACAAGTTCATTAATTTCCAACGTCTTTTCATTCAAGAGTGTAATGGGCATGATTTTGGATAAGACCAAATCCAAGAAGTTTTGCTTCAAGATCAATTGGTCCCTTTTTGAAAACAGTTTGGCAACCTTTCCTTGAATATGTTCGTCGAATATTTCGATTGGCCGGTTGACTATAAGGTGCAAGAGTTTATTGTTCTCCTCTTTAGGTAGATTCAATATAGTGGTTGTTGTAGTTTGATCAATTAACGGTAATAAATCGAAATAAAACTCAATAATCCATTCCGGAGGTTGCAAGTCAGTACTAAGTTCTAACTGGGCCAGGTTAGACGTCCTTATCGTAGCCAATCTGTTGTTTATGATGGTGGTGATCTTGTCCTGAGATAAACGTATTAAGTCTTTGATACTTTTGAGTAGAGTACCTTCATTTTCTGTTAACTGCTTGGAAAACATCAAGTCGTACAAGTCCAAGGTGTTAAAGATTTGGAAGATAGTTGCTAGCTTTGATTCAGTAGATAGCACTTGGTCGATTTTTGACTTCATGGGTTTAGATAACGCCGTCACTGCTTTGGTGGTGATTTCTTTGCTTATTCCTTCGAATTCCTTCTTTTCATCATCGGTGGCAGCTTCAAAGGTGAAGATGCTGGCAATCAATTCATTTTCATTCAACACCACCGAGTGTACATATGCTAATAAATCGCCTATGAATCTTACCGGATCATGGGCAGAAAGCATCACTGGTCGACTGGATTGGTCAGTTGATACTGACAGTCTTTTTCCAGAGTCGCTTTCTCTCATCTTGTTGCTTCCCACTTGGGTGAGAAACTCATCTACAATCACTTTGGAACGGGATTCGGCGAATGTGTTGATGATAGAGCTGAAGTAGTTCAATTTGTTCTTCAAATACTTCAAGCAAATGTGCAAGGTGTCTAGCTTTGATTTAGTGTTCAAAGCGTAGAGGTTGGATAAGGTTTTGTTGCTGAAAGTAATGATACGGTCAATGGCCTTATTGATGAGAGTGTTGATTCTATTCATGATCTTAAGTCCTAGCTGCGGGTTGTTCAAAGATAAAAGAATTGAGCAGTCTTCACTGATACTTTCTGCCTTTATAAGAGTTTGGAAGAACTCATCATTGATTTCACCCTCGTTCAACACAAATTCTTCATATTCGTTCAAGGTGAACTTCTTTTTGAAACTTGTCAATAGACTCTTTTTCAATTCAATAGCAGTTTTCTCTCTCTGTGACTTTTTCACTTTATCGTGGAAACTGTTCATTGCAGTTTCATCCTCTTCAATTTTCTCCGTTGCATGTTTCAGGTAATTATTGACGGCTTTGAGCTTATCTTCTAATGCTTTCAATTGTTTAATTACTGGTTGATATTCCTTCAAAATATGACTTTGACTCTGAATCAAATCTCCTTCGATTGTACCTCTGAATTGTTTCCGGGAAACTGAGCCCACAACTCCTGGTTCTACCAAATTATCTATATTGTCCACTTTAAGCTCCAAAAAGGCGAAGATTTCTCGTATGGTGTTATCTGACAATGGAGTATTCAAGACACGAGCTAATCTGGTGGACAACGTTTTGGTAGAGCTCTCCAGCTGGAGATTGATGGAGTCGGAGGGTGTTTCGTCTGTTGGCAGTAATTCTTCTTTCTTCTTGGGCAAATCTTCATTTTTGGCACCCGAGTTTATCAATTCTAGAGACATATCAGCATACTTTTGGGCCAATTTGGTCTCTTCAGACACTACATCATCCTTGGAGTTGTCGTCGTCGAATTTAAGTAAGTTTTTCGTCAAACTATTGAAACTGGTGATTCGTTTGCCGATGTTTTCGATGTTGGATGATATTGGTAGGGATAATGCTGGTTGCGGTTCGGGCAATTGGTCTTCTCCTTGGAAGGAGTCGAAATCTATGAAGTCCATGTCAAAGGTGGAGCTATATGTGGGTAGTGAAGACGAACTTGGCTACGAGATTTTGTCTTGGGGTTGCCTTAGTATACTTCAATGCAGATGTGCCGATATTGGACACCAGTAGTAGGAGATGATATGCTAGTTCTTGTCAATTCCAAGTCTAATCTTGGTGTACGCGCTTGTTAGCTGGCAAGTTCTCAGATTTGCTTTTATGAAGATGTTCGCGAAAGTGAAAAATTCAGATTCACTACGAAAAAAAAAAACAAGGTAGAACCCATATTTATTATAATTCATTAACCTACTATTTTAATCGCGGATGGCAAATTCATATTTAACCTACTATGTATTAATCACGAGTACCAAATAACCTATAAAATAGAATTGAAGAAGAAAACACCGGCCAGAGGCGAATATATATAAAAAAAGAGCCAGGCATAATCCATATGTCCTAGCAATAGAAGGAATAAAATCTAGAAACACCTGAAATAAAATGAGAAAATGAAAATCCTAGGACAACAAGTCGTTGATTTTCATACTAGCCCGCCTATTACAAGGCTCACTGACACCAGCAGCCACCAAGATGGTCAGAATCCCTGTGGACTCGCTCTTTGGGGAAGTGGTGTAGTCCTTGTTGGAGCTTGTCTCGTGATAACTGATTGGAGAAGTTTGAAGCGACCCGCTTCGGCTAAGGGACTGAAGACACTTTGAAGCATTGACAATATCCACCATGTCGTTGTAGGAGATGTCGTGGTTCGGGGTTTGTTGTAGCGGCGTCTTGTACCAGTTGTGTTGTCTGTGGCTACCGTTACCTCCTTCAGGGCTCCAGGCCGGCGTCAGGCTGTATCGGTTAATTTCTGGGGTGAGAGGAACAGTTTTCTTCACCGACATCTCGGGAGAAGCCACGAGATTTGTTGGAGGCAACGGAAGAAGCGAAACCAGAGGAAGGGAGTTCTTCTTCTTATGTTCTTTACCCGACATCATATAATTAGACATGTTTGTATTTATGATGGGGGTTGATTTCGTCTTTCTATGAGTCATTGTTTTCTTCGGATCAATAACAATATCACCATTGAACACCGAGTTCTCGTCAGGGACCTCGTCGAGCTTGAGTTCGCCAAAACCATAGTCTGTGGGCTTTAAGCAGTAATCAGGGAAGTCTACCCCAAAGATGGGGATCAATTCGTACCTGATGTAATAGCAGAACCTCCGGGCCAACACCTTACATAAATTATAGGGTAACCAAGTACCCTGGATCTTCAAGAAGCCACCCCGGATCCGCTTGATGTACGGGTGGTACTGTTTTGGGGTAGATTCGAGTAATTTTACAATATCGGCCTTAGAATTGCTCTTGGGCAACGAGGCCTCTTCTATGGACTGTTGATCGTTGAGCGAAGCCTTCCAGATACCGGTGAGATGGACGAAACCGGTTTCGTAGTCCCAGATGATCCAGTGGTTGCTGATCTGGTATTCAAACACAATCAAATAGTTTCTCAACGGGTCGATGGCGGAGGTGGAGTACTTTTTGATTTCGATCTGGGGATAAATCTTGTTCTTCAAGTCATTGGACTTATCTAAGGGGATATTTGACGATGCGGAGGTGACGGGAAGCTGGCAGATGGGATACTTGATCCGATTGGTTTCGGTTTCCATTGTGATCGGTTGCATGTTGGTTGCGAAAGAGTAGGAGTAACCGCGAGGAGAGCGGTCTGACGAAAGCACGTTGTACATGGGGTTGGCGGAGAACTTGTTGGTAAGGGGCACGAGATGACTCGGGGATGATTTGGCCCGTTTGCGTTTCGGTTGTTTTGGTTGAACGGGGCCGGCCCCGTAGGAGAACGAGAAGTTGCTGAGGGATGCTGGGGAGGAGTTGGCGGGGGTCACCATGGCCCTGGGGGAGGACGTCATGGGTGCCAAGCCGGCGAACGATGTTGGGACCATAGGGGGTTGGGGCACGGAAGCAGGGGAAGACATTACCATGGGATAACGGGCTGATTCGGAACCTCTGGATACTGGGATTGCATAGTTGGGATAGGAGGAGAATTTATAGCCATCATTGACAGGAATGTAACTGGGATAATGATAATACAGGTTATCGCTCATAGGAGGAAGGGATATGTGAGGAGGGTTCATCCTGATATCCAAACGAAGAAACGAGGAAACAAGAGAAAGAAAGAAGGAAGAAAGTAAGAAGGAGAAAAAAAAAAAAAAAACCAGTTGATCAATTGAAAAAAAAAATATTAAGAAAAAATAAATCAGCCTGAATTAATGTACAGAATGGGACATCATCAAATATATATGTAGATCACAGGTCGAGATCTGAAATTGCCCTCCATACAATTAGTAAAAGTGCTGCACTTACATAAACAAAATGAACAAAAAAAAAAAAAAAGAATGTATAAAAAGCAAAAAATAAGGTCAAGACACACACCATTAGACATGGGTTCAAGCACCACATAAGGAGAACAGCCCTGTAAAGCCAAAATTGCCCCCTCCTGTCCCCCCTCGAGAATGATACGGAATTAAGTGCCCTAACTCCAATCTTTTGTCATCTGCTCCGCGGCTGTTCTAGCGAATTGCAGGAGTGACAGACACCTGTGAATAGGGCCAGAAACTGGCATTTTCCCCTTGTCATTTTTTGCCAGGGATGAGTTTAGTTTTAGATTATTTTTTTGCCAGTTTTGATCCTAAGCATGGATCAACGTAAACCTGCAGCAGTGCAGACAAACTCTTTGTGTTGCTCACGGTCCACGCTCGAGATAGCAACGGAATGGCGCAGGCAAAGGCTGGAGAATAGCAAGTGACAGTAGCACTGTACTAGACAGACAGCAAGAGGTGGGAGGTAGGGGGGAGAGGGAAAGGAATTCCTGGAAGGGCGCTTTGGCCGGGAAGTTAATAGACCAGACAAGCAGTCTAGACTTATGCTAGGCAATGCAGCAAACCGACGTCAAAAATCTCAGCCAAATTGCTGTTGTCGTCGAAAGACAAAGAAGAGAACTTACACTCGGTAAATCTTATTGGGTAGGACTGTATTCGCTGTTAATTTTTCCCGTTCGGAGCGGCTTATTACCCTCATCTCGTTTACGAGTCACGCTAGTCTACTTTGATCTACGTCAAATTATTCCCTCAGACCCTCAGACCCTCAGACCCCTCAGACCCCTGGGAGCAGTGGCGTGCTTTCTTCGGGTTTATTTCTTCTCAACCCCCTTGTGTGACTTGTCCCGGTCCTGCCTCTTTCTCGACACACTGCCTTGTCTTCCTGTCTTCCTCGAAGCCACGTACCCACTTTCTGCGAAACCTTCGTGCGTCTTCATCGCCTCGATTCATATGCAGCAGTATAAATGGTTGAGGCTCCTGTTATCTCCATAAGTTCCAATTTCAGGCTCCAGGCTGCTCTCTCCCAATTCGCGCCCCCAGTTCGTACTCTCTCCCTTCGTCTCAATACATGTCCTCCACCCCGACCTGTTTTCACACAGTCATCAGCCTACATGATCTTCCTCCCCTCAATCTCGTTGCAACAATAACTTTGTTCCTCCTCTTTTTTCTTTTTTTCTTGTGCTCAGTTTTGGCACTAGACGCCGGATGCTGCTGTTTTCTCCTATTGTCCTCCGTCAAAGTGGGCTTCTTTGCGCTTCCTCTGAGGTTTTGAATTGACAAGTTCTCCTCAATTCAATGGCTAATCAGGTCGGGGGTTTACTATATTGGCTCATTCCGCTCATATTTCGTGCATTCTTGCCTTTACTGATAAGCTATTATTATTTGTAATTTACCCGTCTTATCATCTCTATTTACATGTCATCAAAAATGCGCATATGCACGTAGGAGTTCTGCAGAATCCGGCTGATTTGGGTAAAGTCGATATGCAGGTAATTATCCGCATTAGGCCTCCTGCATAACTCTTGTAGTCCTGATAAGGAATGATGATTTGGGGGTTTCCATTTCTCAGACGTCTGGCTGTTGTCTTTATCGTGGCTTCTCCCATTTGAGCACTTCACGACCCCATGTGGTCTCGGTCTGTATCAAAAAGATAACAAAGGAGATGCGCCCGGCTAAATCTGTTATCAATAAATTGCAGCCACACTAGGGGCAACTTATAGCGAGCCTTATATTAGAGAAGGGATGTCAAGAAATAGGAGCCAAGAATCGCCAAATTCGGATCCCGCCACCAATGTACACGAGTCGGTATAGCATAAAGTTAAGCATGTATATGTATAGTACGAAGTTAAGCATGTATATGTGTAGTATAAAGTAAGCATGTATATGTATAGTATGGAGTAAAGCACGTATATGAAGATAAGCATGTGTATGACATAATAGGAAGTTAATCAGGAGTATAATATAATAGGAAATTGAGCATGACTATGGCATAATATGAAGTTAAGCTTTAGCATGATAGGAAGTCAGGAATGTTTATGGTACAATATGAAGTGATGCATATACTTCAGTATTTTTGTCTCACTCATCAGCAGCCTTGGATCTCTCGATTAATTCGAGGATTTGACTGATGTTCACATTGTATGGCCAGTTGTATTGCAATGACTGGGTGGTTTTAACCCCTAATTCAATGGCCCAGTCCCAAGCTAATCCTGGGTTTTTCAAAAAAGCTTTACCGATCAATGCCAAGTCAAAATCTCCGTTTTCGACATACTCGTTAGCCGTCTTAGCGTCATCAACACCACCAACACAGGCGATGGGGAAGTCGGGTCCAACGGCTTTCTTCAAAGCACGGGCAAATTCAAGATGGACAAATGACTTATTTCCTCTTCTGTTTTGCTTATGACTGTTCCCACCACTGGAAACGTCAATCAAAGAAATCCCTCTTTCAATGACATATTTCGACAACTTAACACTGTCATCAATGCTCCACCCATCGGGGCTGGTGCTGTCATTGTCATCGGCGGAGATTCTCAAAAAAATTGGAACTTTATCACCTACCGCCTCGTTGACGGCATCTATAATCTCTAATAAAAATCTAATTCTGTTCTCAAACGATCCTCCGTATTCGTCAGTTCTCTTGTTGGAAATAGCAGAGTAGAACTCATGGATCAAATAACCGTGAGCAGCGTGAATTTCAACAAAGTCAAATCCACTAATTTCAACCGATCTTTTGGCAGCATCGGCAAATTTTTGAACAATTTGCTTGATTTGTGCTTTGGAGAGCTCATTAGGAACAGGGTAGTTACCATTTGGACGGAAAACGACCGACGATGGAGCAACAATGTCCTCGGCAAAACCACCAATAGATTTATCGACGGTTTGTTCTAAATGAATAAACAATGGTTGTCCACTGGCTTTTCTTCCACCATGACTAAGTTGTACACCAATAGGGGAATTGTAGGAATGGGCGTAATCCACCACGTCTTTCAATTTCTCTGCTTGTTCATCGGTGTAAATTCCCAAATCGTTAGGAGACAAGGCACCTTCGTGACTGACCGCTGTGGCTTCAATGAAAATCACACCGGCACCTCTGGATGCCCATGCTCCATAGTGAACCAAGTGATATGGAGTAGCTCTCAATTGGGAGTCTGCCGAGTATTGGCACATTGGTGACACCCCAACACGGTTGGGTAATGTAAGACCCTTAATAGTTAATGGTCGAAACAATTTTGGAATTGGGGAACCGTCAGTGGTTCCTACAGCTTGACCCACATGGGGTTGTTGCCAGAGATGGTATTCAGTACCTTTGTAAGTTGGAGTTTGATCGAAAGAAGACATTGTGTTTGTCGGTATGTGTTTGTTGGTTTCAAAGTTCTGGTAATTGTCGAAATGCAACAGTTTATATACGTTTTTGTAGTTACAAGCAGCTATGGCTGAAAAATCTCAAATGTGTCTTGCGTGCGATTTCAAACCCCCACGAACTTATCTCCGTCGCTCATTTGTCAGCTACTTCCGAAACACACAATGCTAACTTCTGAAAAAGCTGACTTATCTCCATACTTTCTATCGGCTCTATGGTTGATTGATGATTAATTTAAAAGTTTCAACCGAGATATGATGACATTCGCTACACATTTGCAACTATATGGCTGCAATTTCGGAGCTCTGCGCAGTTTACAAAAATCTTTCCATGTAGAGAAAAAAAAGTATCGTAAGCATTTCGAAGCTGCTCTAACGATAGTTTATCGTGAGTGGCTTGTTTTCAGTACAAATAGAATTGAAAAGAAACAAAAAAGACTATCTAAGCTTTAACATCGTTCTTTAATTTGTCAGCAACAGCGTCCAAGAACTCGGTCGTAGTGACATAAGATTCTCTGTTGGTCTTACCGCAAGCAAGAGCCAAATCCTTGGTCATGATTCCATCTTCTTGAACGGTGTTAATGGTAGCCTTTTCTAAAATGTCGGCGAATTTGACAACGTCAGGACTGTTATCTAACGCACCTCTTTGAGCAATACCTCTGGACCAGGCAAAGATCGATGCAATAGAGTTGGTGGAGGTTTCTTTACCTTGCTGGTGTTGTCTATAATGTCTTGTAACAGTACCATGAGCAGCCTCACTTTCGTAAGCCTTACCATCTGGGGTCATCAAAGCCGAGGTCATAAGACCCAAAGAACCGAAACCTTGCGCAACAATGTCCGATTGCACATCACCATCGTAGTTCTTCAATGCCATGACGAATCCTCCTTTGGATTTGATCATTTGGGCAACCATGTCATCAATTAATCTATGTTCGTACCACAATCCGGCCGATTCGAAATCTTTGGCGTATTCGTTTTCGTAAATTTCTTGGAAAATATCTTTGAATCTACCATCGTATTTCTTTAAAATCGTGTTTTTCGTTGATAAGTACAATGGTAATTTCTTACTCAAGGCCATTTTGAACGAAGAGTGGGCAAATCCAACAATCGATTCGTCAGTATTGTACATGGCTAACCCAACCCCAGGAGATTTGTAGTCGTAGACAGTTTTGGTGAATGGTTCACCTCCATTGGCTGGAGTGAATTTTAATTCCAATTTCCCCGGTTCTTCAATAACCAAATCAGTGGCTTTATATTGGTCACCATGAGCATGTCTACCAATGACAATTGGCTCTTTCCAACCAGGCACTAATCTTGGAATTCTTGGAATGATAATGGATTCTCTGAAAACAGTACCTCCCAAGATGTTTCTGATGGTACCATTTGGAGACAACCACATTTTTTTCAATTTGAATTCAGCAACTCTAGCTTCGTCTGGTGTAATGGTAGCACATTTAACCCCAACTCCAAATTCTTTGATGGCATTAGCAGCGTCGATGGTTATCTGGTCATCGGTTTTGTCTCTTGCTTCAATACCTAAATCGTAGTATTTTAAGTCGACATCCAAGTATGGGTTGATCAATTTATCTTTAATACGAGCCCAGATAATTCTCGTCATTTCATCACCATCCAATTCGACAATTGGATTGGTCACTTTGATCTTGCTCAAACGAGAAGAAGCGACGGAGAATGAACGAACTGATCCGCTCTTGAATTGTTGTTTAACGGCTGATCTCAACATAGCGTGGGTGTCTAAAGAAGAGAAAGTTGATCCGAGTTAAAGAATTTTTCAGTCTTTTTTTTCTCTACCGGAGTCACTATCAGTGAACGAAAAAAATGCCGGTATCGCTTGATTGTGGTGCACGGGTGTACGCCGTCCGACTACAAATTCATTTGCCGGTACTTAAGTTCCGTTGGCTACTCCAACTTCTGTCTGCTTCCGCCAAGCGAATAAACAATCCACAGTAAAGATACTGGCCAGTAAAGCATTCGTTCTTAAACATTTGTAGACCCGTACCCCCAACTCCCTGGTTTCTCGTTTCTCGCACGACTTATTCTGCACACGCTACAAAAATCTTGTACTTGCATCATGAAACTTCTTTCAACAAAAGTATTCGTTTGCAACTCTTCAGCGAACACCTGGGCAGGGGAAGATTGTATAAATAACATTCTCTCTTGCTGGTGTAGTAGGTATCACGAAACAACAAGAGTGAATGGACGTGGAAGAAGAACAGTTCCTGGCGGAATACTACCAGCATGTTTTGACGTCTTTGACGGTCAATTCACGAGCTCTTATAACCGAACTAACCTCACTAGCGGATAAATACGTTGATCATGCTCCCGAAATCGTAGACTTGATTGAGGAAAGAATCAAAAAGTGCTTACCCCAGTATAAGTTGAACGCGGTGTACTTACTTGATTCCATCTGTAAAAACATTGGTAACCCATATAACTTGTTATTTGGAACAAGACTTTACGCTATATTCACCCAAACTTATCTTGTGGTTACTGATACTCCAACCAGACAAAACTTGATAAATCTTTTCAAAACCTGGACAAAAGCAGTGACTAATTCGGGGTTGGAGCTTTTCCCCGATCAGATAATCAAAAAAATCGAGGAGTTCATTATAAAAGCTACCTCCATAAGTGCAAATAATGGTGCCAACCATGCTACAGTCACAAGCATACCGAATGGGAGAATAACCGTTGATTCTTTGCTCAGAGAAGCTAACTACTTATTACAGTATATTATTGCATTGGACGATGAATTCGATAAATTCCAGGACCATTTGAATGACGAAGAACTTCGGTTCATCAGAGACAGTAGAAGAGAACGAAATAATTTAATATTCAGCATAAATACCATCAGTGAATCAGTTACTATGGATTCAAAACCGGCGTTCGATGCTAACTCGCCGAGGTATCAGGTGGACTTACAGAATTTGAGAAAGCAAATCGATAACCAGAGCTTTCAGCAACAGAGCTTTCTTAAGCCATTAGTTGCAAGAGTAACAGAACAAAGAGAAATTGAGGAAATACAGGCAATGGAAGCTTCTGAGCTTTCGCAGTCAATTGAAATCAACTTCGAGCCAACTACCAAATTTTTGGAGTCATTACTAGAGGAGGTGAAGTCTGGTGATGATTTCTACATATTTGTGTCTAGTTGGGGTAAAATAAAAGAGAAGCCTAATCTTAGTTTAGACATTCCTGCCGTTGCCGAAGCTAAAATTGAAGAGCCTCCTTCAACAGGCATTGCTAATAGTTTAGGACTTTCGATGAGCTTCCTGGACTCCTTTTTAGGTAGCCCCAAGAATGAAATAGCTCACTTGAACTATGAAAATGACGATGATGTTGATTCTTACGACCCGGAGTTGAGTTTGGGTGAGAAGTCCTTCACAGACATTCAATCGACTATAGACATAAAATCTCCTACACCTTCTCCTGCAGATGCTGTTACTGAACTTAAACCACTTCCTCCTGCAAATGCCACCCCATTGGCATCCAACTTGAAGCGCTTGGGCACAGAAGACAAGAGAAGTACCAAGAGGGTGAGGTTTGCAGAGGACTGAGAAGAGAAGAAGAGGACCTTCGCTAAGCCCAGATGGTACAGAAGCACGCCAGAAGACAAGAACTAGAAACCTACATGTATACTAATGAATGTATGATATTATTTTGCGTAATAAATACTAATGAATTCATGTGTTGGTAACCAAATCCACTGGTTAGCCATCTTCGTAGTCATAAAATACCGAGAAATTTATTCGTCAAGAGAACCAGACTTCTTTAAGTGGATGTAGGTGGATAAGAATGGGAAAGCAAAGAAGAAACCGAGAACACCCCAGTATGGAATACTTAAAGGAATCATTCTACCTTTAACTTTGAATGGGATGTTGGAGTAAATACCTTCCTTTGGAGAACCAAAGATTTTGTTCATCGATCTGGTCGAGGATTGGAAGTTTCTTTGAAACAATCTTTGGTTGTTGAGAGCAAGTCTGGATGTTTGTTTGATAAACATGATTGATGGTTTTAATGAATAGATAAGCAATGAAAAAGAGAGTGAAGAGAGAAAACGTATTTAATATATACAAAGTCTCACCAAAAAAAAAAATTGTCAACCAATAAAAGCTCATTGGTTCACTTTTTTTTTTCTTTTTTCCCTTACGATTTTCTGTATATGAACTGATTTTTATCAATAACGAACATTCTTTTTTTTTCAATAGTTCATCCAACTTTTTTTTAATAAAACATAACAAAATGGCTATTGCTCCTATCACCGGTACTTTAAGAAGAAAGATCATTACTGATATCACCATCGGTTTCGGATGTGGATTCGTCTTAGCTACCGCCTACTGGTACTTAGAACATAAACCATTGGTCCAAAAGAGAGAAGCTTACTATGCTCAATTAAAGGCTCAAAAAGAAGCAGAAGACTCTGCCTAGATGCTAGTCATCAAGACGGCTCGAATGAGGTTCCCATCGAGAAAGAGTACGATAATGATTGCAACATCTCCATATTCACTCTGACTCTTCACTCAACACTATTACTTTTCACTCAACTCATTCCAGTTCTTTCACATCTTGCCTATTTATTCGCATTATCAATATATACTTACGTCTCTAAATACTCGATAAATTTACGATTATTCACTATCCCACTGGTTAACACCACAATTTGCTTGTTCAAACCCCGGTCATCAAGCTTTTGCTGGAGATACTTAAATGTAGATATTTCACTTCTAGTAATTCCTCCTATCAACACAACAATCACATATTCCCTGCGTTTTGTTTTGGTGCTCTTGTCAGCTTTGGTGTCAGAATTGTCGCAAATATTCATGTCAACCGTCTTACCTTTGAACATGGTGTCGAGACCCAAATTGTCCCAATTAGGACGTCTTCGGAGATTGTTAATGGGTTTGTATTTCAAAAAGTCCCGAAAGTAAAGTGCCTCCACTAACCTACAGAGAATTGGCACTGTGTTGGACGGTAATGCAAAAGATGGGTGGGGGTACTCGTTGAAAAGACCCGATTTCGACTCATCCTCGTTCCCATTGGCTTCCTTGTGTAGTTGACGGGATTGATATTGCTCAAATTCTTCTTCAATTAGTGGATGTAAGTTCCAGAATTTGTTGATAAGCGTGTAGTTGCTCTTAAAGATATTTTGTAATCCACTGATTCCAACTTTGTCTACATCATCATAATCCACCAAATCATTGGTGGTATTAGTACTGGGTGCGGGCAGTTGGTTGGAAGCAGCATTCCCCCCGAGAGTGTACCCAGTTAAGGCCCCCAAAAAGTCATTGCCAGAGTGAGGAATGATTTTAATGATTTCTGTTTCAACCAACTTATCAAGTTGCAAGTTGAATTCTATTCCATAGTTTTGATAACTTTCTTGCAGTATGAGTTCGAAATCTTTCTCTTTTATTCCGTCGTTCACTAGCGATATCAAAAAGATAGAGCTGAGAATTATCGGAGGATGAAAGTTTTCATCTAGGAATCGAACTACAAAGTTCAATTGTTCTTTGTAGTCAAGGTCGAACAAGTCATTTTGAAATTTAAGGAAGAATTCATACTGATTGAACTTCCCAGTATTATTTTTTTCAATATAATTCAATATCGACTCCGAAATTGTAGTATGCTTTTTAATTAGATCCTGTTTATTGGTTAAATCTCCCAAGTTGTTAACTAAATTTTTGATTTCTTTCAAGTCATTGAGTCTATCATGCTGTTGAAATTTTGATTGGATGAATTTTGCTAATTTGTTGAGTTTGATCCCAATAGACGCAAAGTTTAGATCTTTTAGATTATGATACAATTCATCAGTTAATAGATTTTTAGAGCCATTTACAGACACTGAATGGTTAAGTTCATCATTGATATTGAACAAGTCATCTATCAAGCCTTGATAGTTCAATTGATTTAGTAGTAATGGGAAATAGTCGAGATTTCTTTCAAGCACAATCAAATCAGCATTACCGGAAAGTTTCTTCGAGTAAAACTCTTGTTCTAAGTTTGATAAATTTTCATTCATAAATTGGGGGAGCTTTTCATTGTTTATCAACTTGATAAGCAACTTAGCATGATCGCCCTTTCCATAGATATTTTTCAATTTGATGAAACTTCCCTGAAATTGGCCATTGGACTTTATTAAATCAATAAACAAATCTGATAGTTTGGACAATTGTTCAAGTGGTTCATTGAAGTACGTTGTTAGCCCCCCTTGTGGAAGGTTGAGTGAAATGACATTATCCTCTACTTCAAACAGAGAAACAACCCAGTTGATTACTTTCAAGTGAGGATTCAATTTGACATTATAATTGTTAATATGGTGGATATTTGAGTTGATGATTTTGTCGATATCCAACTTAGAACCGAGCTGAGTACTTAATTCATAGAGAAAGTTTCTCGATAGATTGGGGAAGATGATGTTGATTCGTATTTTAGTAAGATTGTCCTGGATTCTTTGCCAGAATGCTTTAAATTCGACCAAGGTTTCATGCACCGGCCTTATCACCATAATCAACGAGTCAAACTGCGATAGGAGGGAATCCAATTCATCATTTGACGTGGGCAACGACTTAAACCAGAAGATCTTATCGAACTTCCCGTGTTCCTTGAGCTTCGAGAACGGAGTAAGATAGTTTATTACCGAGGAGAGGTCCTGGTCAAGGATTAGTAGGTTTTTGTTGGTATAGATGCGAGAGAGAATGGAAAACAAGTTATCTAACGTAGCAGATTTCAATTTCGACGCCAAATTGTCTAGGAGTGCCGGTTCATCATATTGTTGGTCAATTACCGGCCCGTCCAATGCCATGCTGATGTGTTCTTATAGCGGTGATTGGTATGCGAGAGTGATAAATGTCAGTTTGAGAAACGCGCACTCGCAGTACTCATCTGATGAAGCAAGACATATCGCCTACAGAAATGAATATATAGAATACATTCCCTTTTTCTGGCCAAATCTCATCTTGATGTTCTATTCTTCTTTTACGGCTACCAGTGAGAATTGATGTTTGTTAGCTGAGTGAATGCTACAGTGATAATTCTACAAGGATGTTTGTCTAATGTTCATAGCACTATAACTTTGCTCTCAGTTCCACGTCATCTAGCGAAACCAACCCCTCTTGGAATACTGAACATACGTGAACTCCTTGGTCATTGAATATTTCGCCTTCTAACAATGCCCTGTTATTGGCGAATCTCACAAGATTGAATGAAAACGAGACCCAGTTGGAAGGATCAAAGTCCTCGTCGTGGAAATAAATCACATTGTCAATTCTCCTGATGGACCTATTAGTATATCCAGTCTTTGTATCGTCGATTCGCAAGATTCGCCGTAAGCTGCTCAACATGACTGAATCCGATATGGTTGCAAGCCCAAAGTAGTTGAGGGCTTTGTCTGAAGGATGGAGATTCCACTTGGCAAATAGTGAAAGTTTTCTGTTGGTGATAGGGAGGTTTCTTTCTGATCTGGATACTTTTAAATCATGGAATTGTGGTGGTTGACGAAGTTCAATTATGTCATCGAGACGAGTTGTTACAAGATTACTATCTTCTGGAGTGTATTGTTTTAGCCACTTAGGTGAAGGAGTTTGAAATCCAAAGGGTCTTTTCACCGGCTCAATTTCATCATCATCCAATTCTACCTTGCTTTCCTTCTTGATTTGCAAATACTCCTGGTACTTTTCATTGGCTTTTTTAAGTGAATTCCTCTTTGTCAACGAGACATTGGCGAGATACACAATCTTCCCATTCTGAAGGGCACGAATTGATCGGTTGACAAAGCTATTCCCATTATTGATTTCATCGATTTCCCACGTTATCACTTTGGTAGGATCAAGGGACGTGGTGAACAACGAATTAAGAGAATGTGGAGCAAAACCCTCGGGAGATGCTTTGATCGCTACGATCAATGCCTGTCCTATCAAATAGCCACTATATCCATGCCCGGTTTGCAGTGATTTGACGTCGTCAAAGGGAGCGTTGGAAACGAATACTCCCGGTTTGTCCGATTTTACTCCGATTTTGGCTTCGATACTCATGTCGGATTGAAAAGCAGTGATGAAAACAAGACCAGCGGTTTTCGTCGGTTTTATGGTGAAGTTGAAAATCGGCTCAACAATGGGGTTAAAAAAATGGTGGGGAAAAATATGGATGAGCGCGGGTCTTTTCATCGGATCTTCATCTGATGCTGAAAGTTACTGACATCTGATTAGGTTTGCGCTAATAGGAATGGTCGTCTTTTTGCTACAATGTAGATCCGTTTGAACCTTTGAATGCTACAAAAATCTCTATATGAGCATGAATTAAATAATGATTACAACTTGTGAGAGCCCCCGGTGGCCCTTTCCACCGTCTCGAGAGGAACGTAAACAAGAGCCTCTTGAATGATAGTAAGAACCATTCTTTCGTCGCTGGTGAAAACTTGACACTGACACAATACTCTGTTGTTACTCATTCTACTGAATCTGAAGTCCATAAACATCCACTGTGTAGGATCGAAATCACTGTCGTGGAAGTAAAGGGTGTGGTCCAAACTAACTCTAAAGTGAGAGGCATTTTTCGGCGTAAAAGACAATCCCATAGCTCTGGTTAATAACGATAAATAAATAGCATCAGAAGCAAAGGCGAGTTCGACAAATTTCATTCTCTCGGGTCTTTTGGCGAGGGATAAGTCGTCGACTATTTTGAAGAAGAACCCAAGATCTCTCATACCAACGGCTTTATGATCATCTTTACCCTTTTGAAAGATTTCTGGAGGAATGATATGTCTGATATTACCATTAATGGTTTCTATATAGGACATGTCATCTAGACGTTTGAAGTATTTCTTGAAGAAGTAATGAGGAGTTCTTTGGAATTCGTATGGAACTGGTAATTTGGCGAGCTTTTCAGAGTCGGCTTCAGTCTTTGATTTCTCTTCAAATTCTATTTTCCTCTGTTTAATGCTATTATTTTTGGTGAACGATGCAGTAAGGGTGAAACATAAAGTATTTGTATGAGATTGGTAACCATTAGCTTCTTTATTGATGAAGCTTCTTCCTGCGTTTTTGGTTTGAATCTCCCATCTAATAGGAGAGTCGGGTGATCCTGCTTTCAAGAAGTAACTGTGAATGGAATGGGGGGAAAAGTCAGGGTCTTCGATGGTTTCCCAAATGGCTACGATGGCTTGTGAAACAAACTCACCGCCAAAGATCCCTCTCATGCCTTTCAGAACCATCTCCAAAGGGTACTTTCCTTCATAAACATCATCTTCAAGCTTAACTACTTGAAATTTTTCCTCCATGGTCGACACTTGGGGGTTTTCGTACACTTCAGCTAAACTCATGGTGTTGTTGGTTTAAAATATCTGCCTGCCCCAACTTTCGGAGATGATATCAAATATATACATAAAATGGGTGCCGCACTTTTCTGCCCACATCCTCGGTAAGATCTCGGCACGTGACCGATAACACCAAAATCTCATGGGCAGGCGATGACCTCAGCTGCAAATGGACCGAGCAACTGCCGTCATAGGGCCCATGGAGGGGCTGCAAAACCGCAGGGGCCCATGGAGGGGCTGCCAAGGCTGGGCCATACTCAGGCTGAGGAAATATGAAGGCTGGGCCATGGATGGGCCTAACCAGTGATGACACAATATATATTAAATAAAAATTAGTAGAAATGAAACTCTATAACTTAGCCTTAAGCTCATGGCCGGAATGGAAAAAAACCAATCCTTCTTGTACAATACTAGCAAATAACTTCCCGTTCTCGTTGTAGTAATCACCTTGGATCAAAACTCGATTGTTGGAGAACCTCGGAGCTTTGAAATTGAAGAAAATCCAATTGGAATGATCGAAATCGTCATCATGGAAGTATATCGAGTGATCCAAGCTAACCGAAAGGAAGTGTTCGCCTTTACCTCCGGTAGAACCGATGCCCCTGGATGGCAAGTGCAAGATTCTAGATAACGAGGTCAAATAAAGCGAGTCAGATATAACACCGAATCCTGCATACTTGAACTTTTTCGCTCTAGCACTTGACCCGAGGTTCTTATAGTCATCGACTTTAATCCAGAACGAAAGGTCCCGATCACCAGCGGCCTGTTTCGCTTCGTGGTGGTTGAGTTTGGGATCGAAGTACGAAGGAGGAAACTTGTGATGTAAGGTTCTTGACAGGTCATTGATATTAACGGGCAAGTCGTGGTGTTTGTATTTGAAGAAGTCCTGAGGAAGGGACTTTTGGAACTCAATTGGCTTCTGCAGCGATGACTTGGGATTGTCGTGGTACTGTTTCAAGTTCTTCTCCATGGAGTTCCTGCTGGTGAACGACATCATAACGATGTAGCGAAGCTCGTTATCTTGTAGTACTCGCACTTGCCTATTAGCAAAGTTTTTCCCATCGTTTATTCTTTCAATGTGGAAATGGCAGCATTGAGAGTCATCACCTGCCTTGATGAAGTATGAGTGTAGTGAATGGGGCGTGAAGTTAGCTGGAACCGTTTCCATGGCCACCAACAAGCTCTGTCCACAGAGGTTCCCACCAAAGACTCCTCTGGCATTCGATGACATCTTCTTCAACGGTTTAAGCCCGGAATAATTGTTCTCGTCAATTTTCCGGATCCCATAAGACTGTTCCAACTTCGACTGTTGGAAGTGGATATCATTGGCAGTCACTGACATGCTTACAGTGTAACAAATTCACCAATATTACCGGGCAGCTATCCACTATTTATAACCTATTACTATTATATCACAAGGAGGGGATAAAGTGACTGATACCCAAAAATAAAACGTGTAAAAAAAAAGGTTAACTGATAGACAGAGCCAAAAAAAGCAAAATCCAAAAAATAAATAAAAAGAAAACCAAAAAAAGAAGACAGAAAGAAGGTTATCTCTCAGAAGAGCAAAAAGCACAACATTTTCCTGCTCCACAAGAAAGCCAAAGGATATGTGGCACAGTGCATGCCTCGCCCGCCTCGCCTACCATTCCTTGCCACAACTGGAGGGGAGGTTGACTCATGACAGAAACGATGCCAGATTCGGTTGCATATCTCCTCTTCCATCTGTCATTTTCCGATTGCTGCAACAATTGCGGCTGCTTATTTTTTTTCCCCTGCTCATTTGCTAGAGATACCCCTCTTTTTACCCGAGTTTTGGGCTGGTGCACGGAGGTGCTTTTGTCGAGGGGTAACCGCGGCCAACGGCTGGTGCACGGGTGCTCGCCGGATGCTGACTATCATAGGCAAGAACAGAGTTATGAAGAAATATCATAAGCTTGGGTTCTAGGGGGTTGCGCTCGGTTCTCCGTCAGAGGTGCTCGGTTCTCAGTCAGAGGTGCTCGGGTCTCCCGTCAGAGGTTGAGCTAGGTTTCGTAAGCTAGCTGAAAGCATCACGGCCGTTCTCATAAGCTAGTTGGAGGTGTCACATCTGGTCTTTATCCGGGCCCGTAAGTTAGCTGGAAGCGTCACGTTCGGTCTCATAAGCTTGTAGTTGTACGCATGTATCATAGGCTCATTTTGTTATCACAGGCTAGGAGTAGCGTAAGCTCCAGGCCGTTATCATAGGCTCGAGGTCGTTATCATAGGCGTGTATGACGATATCATAGGCTATTTATCACGTATTACCTATAACTTGGCGTGGTCTGGCACCCCCTCGAAAAAGTACGTCAAGCCCTCCTGGATGATGGTAGCCACGCACTGGCCATTCTTGTTGAACATGCATCCTCTGATCAAGGACCGGTTGTTACTGTTACGTTTGGCCTGGTAGCTCAATCCCACCCAATCCTTGCAAATATTGAACGATTCCTCAAAGTTGTCGAGGTGGAAGTAAATATGGTGGTCCAACGACATGGCGTTGTAATGGAACAAATGGAGAATGTTCATTGACGATCTCAACAAGTTTCTTGCGTCTCTTTGATGGTCGAAATCCTCAAAAGGGTTGTCTTTGGTTGGGTTCCAGTCAAGGTGAAGGATTCGGGCTAATGTCGTCAAAATAGCACTATCGGACAAATCAGCTAGTCCCACGTAGTTGAAAATCGGATTCAGAAACGTGATCTTCTTCTGGTCTTTGAATGCGTTGTTGTTGTTGATGCCTCCCCACACCGTAACCCATCTTTCGGCCGCAGCCTGGTTATCTTCTTCCGGCACAAGTCTGAAGTTCTTGAACTCGGGGGGGTACGCGTTTCTCACGTAGTCGGTGTGTTCCACCACCTTGAGCTTACCGGTGTTGTTGTTGTAGACCTTCATGATCTTAGTACGAGGAATCTGAATGTCTACTTCATTCCTGCTACTGTCAAACTTGACTCCTTCCCTCACAAACGACACCAAAGCCGTGTACTTGGCCTTGCCCTTCTGGGTGACTTTGATCGACCGGTGGGTGTAGTTTTCTTCGTCACTTACCTCGGTTACGTAGTACTCCATTGGCCGACTGGCGCTTCCGGCACCGATGAAGTACGAATGGAACGCATAGGGCACGAATCCGGGGGCTGATTCAATGGCCACAAGTAACGTCTGCGCACATGTATGGCCTCCATAGACCCCCCGGGCTCCAGCCATGGGTAAGCGGAGCGGATGTGCCCCGATATAATTGTGTTCATCCACCTTGATGACCCGGAATGCTTCTTCAAACGGTAATGGCTTCGACATATTTGCAGAATAAACTCAGGTAAGACTAAAAAAATCTTCCCCGGATTGTCGATGGTTTTTATATACCGGACCCCGCAAAATATTCCTGAACACATGTATTCACCTGCCAACCCCACCGCCAGATGCGGTAACGACCGCATATCGAGGATCCGGCGATAACGTCAACCGGGAATTGGCTACCATCGGCCCAGATGGGGCTCAGGTCGGGCATAGTTAGATAAAGGTTGAGCTACGGTTTATACGGCTAGGTTATGGATTATTAGGCTATAAAGTTGTCTAGATCTCCAGTTTAGATTTATAGGCTGTCGAGTTGTCCGATCTATTGATTAGATCTCTACTTAGATCTATGTGCTGGGTATTTGTAGGTCGAATCGCAGATGAGACTGCCGGCCTATGCAGGTTCATTCTAGGTGGACAATGATGCTAGAATATTCGTGGTCTCCACTCGATCATCGTCAGACACATTCAACTCGATGTTGTACTTGCGATAAAACTTTTCCTGAGTCTTTTCCGATATCTTCACCGGCTTATCCACCACCAACGCCTGGCCCTTGCTGGTGATGATCTTCCGATTATAGAGCCCAAGTGAATGCCGCGTGTCCAATTCAATACTCCTCTCTAACTGAGTGTCGGTTATGGGCCCTGGCTTGACTTCACTCTTGCGGTACTGGTTAGATGTAGAGTATTGAGGCAAGGTGATGGAATCGCCAATTGGCTGACTATTGACAAATTGACGCTGTTTCAAGAGCAAGTTGGTGGTTCGATCTTGGTCTTGCTCCTTCTCGTCTTCGTTAACAAAATGATCGTTGGCTTCAAGACCAAGTAGCTGCCGCTGCTTGTTGTTCAACGGTAAGTCTACGCATTGATCCTGCTTCTTCAAGAGCTTGTAGCCGCAATAAGCGATGTTGAGGATGAATATCACTTCTATTCCTCTCAAAACCAAACGTAGGGGAACCCCGTAGGCCCATCCATTCTGCGATTCAAGGTCGTTGATGATCTTCTTATACTTCGATTGCTGGGTATTGCCGAAATTGGCATCAATCACCACTACAATGTAGTTCACCACTGCCTGCACTAGCTTGAAGCAAAAGTACAACACCAAATTCACAGCAAACTTCCGGAAATACTGCTCCTTGTTAATCTGTCTACTTAAAGCCACTTTCACTACTGGATTGAACCAATCTCCCGTTGGATAGTCTCCGTCCACGTCCTGCTTAGGCACATCGGGGGCAGCAATTATAGGATACTTAAACTGGCCGGCTGGAGTAGGAGGAAGCAAGTTTTTGAACCCGTATTGGCTCGTGGCAGTGGGTGGTTTATAGTACACTATTGGTGGTTTTTTCCCATTGGCTTCATCGTCGTCCGCTAGCTTCTTATGCGGTATCGATTGGCTGAGTTTTAGTATTTGGATGTCATTGAGGGGATGTAGATCGGTGCTGTTGCTTAAGTCGTCCTGCTGATTGATTTTTGTCGGTATTGGTGCCCTTGCAAGAGATTGTAGCAGGTACCGTTTGGGTGTTTGGTTTGTTGTTAGTGGCTTGACGGGCGTCGCGTACGGCACCAGAAGTGAGACGGGGGTATTGAATGGGCCAGGGAGTGTTTTTAACGGTGTCAGAAACACGTCGCTGTCTTCGTGTGATGGCATTTGGCTGGTATTTAAAAGAAGTAGGTACACTGAGAAAGCATCGAGAAAGTGAATTTGATGATGTGAATTTGATGAATTTTTGCGCGGCCGCGAATGAGGCCTATTATGGGTCCAGGAGTGATGGGTCCAGGAGCTATGGGTCCACGGATCTACGAGTCAATGGGGGCTAATGTCACTGCGGAACTTCACTCTATATACCCTTTATATGCTATGGATCAGTCGAATACCCCCGTTTTCATTCACTTATGTCCACTAAGGGCACCACACAAGGCCGGCCGTGGGCGCACTGGAACGGCTGCTGACACCGGCCGAGCTTTCGCACCAAATAGCCCATCTCCTCCGCCGACAACTCATCGCCAAACTTGATAGAACTCCGGCACGCTTTGGAGTTGGCAGTGTCAAGAAGTATCGAAGGCAACGATTCCACCTGTGAGTACCACGATGACCCAGGAAACTTCTTCTTCTTCCGCACATGGAGATCATAGGCGTGCTGGAGAATCCCCCGCCCAAGAACTGGGCCCACCACGTCCCGCATTAAAACCGGTACCGCCCGCACCACTACACCCGTACCGCCAACATCATACTCTATTCCCCAGAAGTCAAAACTAGACCGATACTCCAACAAAAGGTCAAGTTCGACGCTATTAACCTGGATTTCAACAGGCGAAATTGGTGTTCTCTCACGGAAGCTCCACAACTCGGTAAGGACTTCCTCCACGGTGATTCGCTCGTGGCATGCGTGCTGGTCGATTATCATTAGCTTACAGTTTTTTGCAACCACTAAAATGAACTTCTTATCGATTTGGCGTATTACACGGCACCGTTGTATGCTCTCGAGTGAGATATTTTGCTTTGAAGAACTTTGCTCATGTATGTGCCGTATAGGAGTGGGAGAAGAGACTGTCAGTTTTGGGCTAGGAGAAGTATTGATGGCCCGGTGTAGACTTGAGTATTGGGATTCTCGTCCTGGACTTGAGTAATGGGATGCCCGTTTTGAAGTGGGTGAATTCCAGTCCACTTGTAGTCGTTTGGGTGCAAGTCTTTTAGGGGACGATAAGGCGTTCTGGCTTAGACTCTCACTATACCCATGCTTGCTTATGAAACTAGCAAAAACTTTTGCAGTCATTTTCGCTATGACCAGCCAATGGCTCGAATGGAGCACAGATTTCGACGGATCCTGAAGAAGATCTCCTATTTCTACCGGACAAGTGAAATTGATGCAAAAAACAGGGCATGACCTCGCTTTAGCCTTAGAAGGAGACAATTTAACATCCCCAAATGTAGAGGAAATGAAGATTTTGTTCAAATCTTTGCTATCGGCTTCACTAAGCTGTATATGTCTTCCGTTCACGAATAGGAACTGGTAATTTCTCGACTGTGATGGTACAGTGCCAATAATCCCGTCTAATTGGTAGCTCAGGAATTTGGCAGCCACCTTCTCATAGTTTGGGAGAAGGGAAGAGCCGTACACTGCCCGTAACAACTGACTGAACTGTTCATCAGCCTGAGGACGTTTTGGAACCATCACCACGACTCTTTCTCGGCCGCTTTCTACAATTGCTACCTCCACCAGCACTTCTGGGTGCATAAGCAAGCACTTCACCACCTCCAGCTTCAACTCTTCCACCACCTTCACCAAGGGAACCTTCTGGAGCTGGCATCTCCTCACGGGGACGTTTTGGAACATGTTTAGCGCCGTTACTACTGTTCCGGGGCCTTTCAATGGGCCTACAGCAAACACCTGTTCTGCTTCTTCTTCGTCATCGATCCTTTTTGGCTGCTGCCCAACTACAACTCTCCAGGTATCGTGCACTCTGGAGGTAATGGTCACATCACTGACGGTCCCCAACGAGCTCAAGGCCTCGCCTCGGAACCCGAACGTGGTGAGCAGCAGCAACTGTTGGAGTCTCTTAAGCTTAGACGTGAAGTGTCTTTGCCCTGCCCGCCGTAGACTATCAGTGTCCATGCCAATGCCGTCGTCTTGCACCATCACACTGAACGTAGCCAAGTCCACCTTGGCCCTCACCTTGGTCGCTCGTGCATCGACGCTGTTCTGAAGGAGCTCACTGACCGCTGCGGGGACCGAGCTGATGGTTATGTACGACAGTAGTTGGGCTCGCACATTCTCCTCCAACTGCGATATCGCAACCATTTGATGAAAGAAAAAGAAGAAGATATGAATATGAAAAAAAAAAAGTGCGACCCCAGATTACTTATTTCTTATCGCTTCTTCTCATCTACCATAGTAATGGGAGACGTGCCGACGAAACACCATTCGATAGACTCCAAAGAACGACTACAGGAGAATAACGAGGATATCGTAAGTAGCAGCATCATTCGGCCAATTATCTGATTCAAAAACTAACCTGCCGTTTAGATTGAATGGGACCACGACAAGGATAACATACTACGTGACTACCTTCATCGGTTAGACGACTTCCCCAATGTGGGCTCGAGGTTTTTTGACACCATCAAATGGGAGTACTTGACCACGATAACTAACTTACCGGACATTGGCTTCCTCAAGATGAAGGTGGACGAGTTATACCAGAAGGAGATAAGCAGTTTATTGAGAAAGAACGACGAAGAATACGCTGACTTGATACAAAATTGGAAAGATAGTAGCATTTTTGCCCAGGTTCTGCAACTTATAGATGATGCCGGCCTACAGGAGTTTGAGTACGAGACTTTGGGGGCGAAGTCGGCCCAAGAATCTGAACTACGGCAATGGAAGGCCCCAGAACAGGAAAATGCCATCCAAACAAAGACGGAGACTGCCGAAAGCTTGGGAATAGCCACTGAAACTCCTTTTTCAGATTCTAAGATAATTCAAAAGCCCTTTTTGGACAGGACCGATGAACGGCCCTTGCTGGGACTTAGAACCGAAAGAAGAACTTCCTTGGAACTTATCCATAACGGGCCCTTTTCTGGCCCTGAAAGCTTGAGTCGAGCTGCCTCAGTCTCCACCAGCAACGTCAACGTCATCACCAAGGCCGAGGTCATCGGGTTGAAGAAACTCCCGAAGAACGCTCTTATCAAGAACAGGTTGAAATTTTCCGGGTTCAAATTGGGGAAGAAAGCCGAAGACCTTACAACAAAGCCCTCACCCGCTTCAGTTGACAGAACAAAACAGACAACGAGTATGAGCAATAGAAGAGTGTCGCTCGTGGGGGAGAATTTGCCCATGTATATACGGCAGCAGCTCAGTATGCCTAACGAAGAAGAAAGTGCTGATAAAGATTCAGTCCGGGCGAAATCACCAGAAACAGACTCTGTCAACAGCTTGTCCAATAAACCGTCCAGGATTCATAATTTGTTGGCCAATTCACAGTCTCTTTACTCACATTCCAAAGATGTCTCGAGCCAGAATCACACCTCCAATACTTCCTTGTATGATAATGATACTACTTCAGACAATGATAAAGAGTACATTCTGCCCAATCTGTTCACCAAGTACTATGGGGAGGATGATGGAGATAGTACAGTTGATGCAGTAATAAAGGGCATCGAGGATATGGGTGACGCTGAGTTTGTCAATGTAGGTGGTAGCTCGTCTATCGAAGAAGAAGATGATGAAGAGGAAGAAGAAGAAGAGCCTGATTACCTTTTCAGTATATGATCGGCAGGAGCCCCGCCCTTATCATAGAACAAAAGCTCAATTCCCACACTACATGTTTTAGTAGAATAAAAAGTAGTATAATTAAATATACAATGCAATGGTTTCGATCTCGTCAAAGGGTTTTGGTACTGAGATGCCTGATCATGTCAAGACTGTACTCATAGGTAAAGAGTGATATAGCGCTTGTTGGTGCTGTTTTCAAGACGCTTATTCCAAACCCTCTGTAAAGACTCAATGCTCCTTCTTTCTTGATGATATTGGTGAAGATTCGGTATGCTCTCGGAGGCCCCAAATGAGCATTGGTGATGCCAAACACCTGGCTTCGCTTTCGTACTGTATCCAACGGGAAGGTGAGGCCCTTCGATGTAGTACCAGCGATGAATCCGCAGATACCTTCTATGAATGGGAGGTCATCACGATGCCGGCTCAACACTTCTCTGGCCGTTTCGTATGACCAGAACATGAGTCCTGTATTTGCAGCCACCGATAAAAGCGTCGGACGTATACCTGCGAAAATCCCAACAGCACCTTCTTTCCGCCATATTTGCTGAACAACTTTAGACATTGACAAAAACTCCGTGGACGTATTGGCAGCCATCCGGGTCCGTAGAAGGTCGAATGGGTAGGTGACGAGGGTACTAGAAATCCCGGCTCCGCTCCCCACGATCAATGAATTTGCAGCAGTACTGAGCTTATAGCTGGAAGGAAATTTTGCTTCGATATCGGCTACGGCGCTATTAATGACTGAATACGAGGTGAATTGTGTGGCCCCATAAAGTATGTACATGATTTCGGCTGGGACATTTCCCTTCCATAGGGCAGCCACTCCTTCGTTACGGAAAAGATTCTTCACTGTTTGAATGGCACCAGACTTGATCGCCATAGGTGTTCGCTGAAGCTGAAGCCGTATTTTTATCGTATCCAATGGTGCTGTTATAGCTCTAGTTCTGTTAGCAACCTATCAATTCTGGAATAAACTTCAAACATACCTCGCAACTGCTCCTGAGATGGACCCGGCAATGAGTGCCTCATACACAGAGACACTGGAGCCTTTCCGTAGATGGTCCTCCCGGTGAGATTCTCCCATTAGCTTAAGAAGTGAAGACTGCAACCATGCGATGACTTCGGAGGATATGCCCCGGAGTAGAGCACACCCGTACATATGATGATCACACCCGTACATCTGAGAGGATGTATAAGCATATTTCTTTACGAAAGAGGTCGGTTAAGAAGTACATGACCAGAGGCTGTATACAAAGAGTCTACAAGACTCGGAATATTAAGATATTGATGTAGGTACGCGCTTACTGCTGGTGGCGGGGCAATCTTTTCCTCCGTGTATGACATCTTCTCTCTTAAGTTCAGTTGTGTAAATCCTCAATTGTCACCACGACACATATAGTTCAGAACTCGGTCAATACCTGGCGGAGAATGTCAGGATACCAGCGGGCAGCCACGTCCTGGTGGGACTTTATCCTGTTTCTGAACACAGCGTAGCCCACCGGGTGTTTGCTCACGTCAGGCTTGTACTGGAACCCGATGTTAACGTTCCAGCCGATGATTTTATCGTCCCGTTCGTCTTTCAACTTGATGACTTCAGTTGGGATATTTGACACCGCCGTCTTGAACGAGTCTAGATCGATGGTCTGGAAGAAAGGAATGGAGATTCTTGTTCCCGAGCCAGCTTTTGGAATCAAGACCCGGTGGATTGTGGCTTTGCAAACCCCCTGGGTGATGGCCTCGAGCGTCTGGCCAGCGTTGACTACAAGCGAGTTGGGGATATTTGGCACCGTAATCCATTGTCCTTGGAAGTTCTGTACTTGTAGCGAATCTGTATGGTCCGTAGCCTGGTAGATGTACGTCAAGAGATCAGAATCGGTGTGGGCTCCGCAGCCCTGGTTAGATGATTCCGGATCATCGTTATCCTTCGTCTGGGCCACTGGTTTCTTTCCGTGAAGCAGAGCGATATCTGGGTACGAGATCAACTTCATTTTGCATTGTTGGCTGGGCTTGAAGAAGCCATCGAGGGCATCGGCCAGGAGTCCAATGGCCTCCGCCACCAATTTGCGGAAAACGGTTGCAAGTTTTGTCATTTTCGCAATATAATTTTCCACTGTGGGCCGAAATTGGGGGATCTGGTGCGGGTCAGGCCAGAGATTCGGACCTTCGATATTACGATAAAGGGGTTCATCTTTGCCTGGGGCAGGCAATTCGGTGGCCAAGTCAATTTGTTCCCTCCAGTCAGTGTGTAGGGCGGTAATCTCGTTCGCTAGACGATTGTAGCCAAGGAAATGGGGTGAATGAATCATCTCACAGGCCCGTTTGGTGGCCACAGGGAGAGCGAAAAATTCCTCTGCTTGTTGCTTGATGGACCGGAAGTCGACCTCATCTAAGTAGTCATAGTTGATGATAAGGAGGAAACCGACGTTGATGAGAGCGTGTCTCAACTCAGCAAGAAATTGGGGCCGGGTGCTGGGGTCCTTGGTGAGACTGAGATCAAGAATGGGGATCTTTTGAAACGACATCTAGTAGTTTATTGGGGGAATGTAGGCGGAGGGAATCGAGGTTTATATATACTCCGACGCCACAGTTAGGTTGTAAAGCGGGCCGACTGTGGACCCGCAGATCTGAGAGCGACCCAATTTAAGGGAAATCGCGGCCCAATCCCAGGCAGATTGCGGGCCCATCTACTGTCAGAGTGGGACCAATTTCAGCCTCCTCGTGGACCAAATGGCGGGACCAACGCCGGCTCTTGGACCAGATTCTCACACTCTCCGGTCTCTGGCGAGCGGTGTCTGTTCCGTCTTCCCCCCATCCTCCATCCAGATTCCTCTTTCTTTGCTAAAACACCTTCATCCTTCTACAAGTCCCTTCTCCAGACGCCTTCTTCTTCCCATCCTTTCGTGCCCTTTTCTGCCCATCTCAACTCCATTTCTTCGCCCTGGAAGGTGCTGGAAACTCACGCACTAACTCGCACTAACTCGCACTAAATCGTTGACTAGATTTTTCACCCAGCTAAACGTCTTCTTCTTCTCTTCTTTTGCTCTCCAACGGCAACGTCTTCAACCATGTCCAGTTACGTGAACAATCCTGCTATTCAGGAGGCAGAATTGTTGGTTCCCAAGTCTTTGGTATTAAGACCTTGGATCTTACCGTTTGCCTTCATCTATCCTTGGTGTTATAACATCTACGCCAACCATTACGACACCTACATCAAAGGTTCAGAATGGACTTTCGTTTACTCTCTCGCTATCATTACGATCAATTTGCTCTTCTGGTTGATGCCGCACTGGAACATCAACATCGATGCCATGTTTAATTACTCTCGAGTTAAAACTATTGCCGAAGCCTCTCACATCAAAATCACCCCGGCCCCTAACTCAGGTGTTGGAGAAATTTGCAAAATTTCAAGAGAAACTTTTCATGATGGTGCCAAACAAGTCAGTTTCTTATACCAAAAAAGACGTCATCTTTTCCATACTGAAACCGGCAAGTTTTCTCCTCCAGAATTCAAATTCGACGAGTTACCTCAATTATCTTACTTCCAGACCTCAAAGGGGTTGACTGGTGATCTTGAAAAGGCAAGAAGAAATTATGGTGAAAACAAGTTCGATATCCCAATCCCAACATTTATGGAATTATTTAAAGAACATGCCGTGGCTCCATTCTTCGTTTTCCAAATCTTCTCCGTGGCCTTATGGTGTATGGACGAACAATGGTACTTCTCTCTCTTCAGTTTGTTTATGTTGGTTTCTTTCGAAATGACTACCGTGTTTCAAAGAAGAACTACCATGTCTGAATTTCAAAGTATGGGTATTAAACCTTACAGCATCTACACATTCAGAGATAACAAATGGAAACAACTTCAAACCAATGAATTATTACCTGGTGATATCGTCTCCATTACTAGAACTAGTGATGACAGTGCTATTCCTTGTGATTTATTGTTACTCGATGGTTCTGCCATTGTCAATGAGGCCATGTTATCTGGTGAATCTACTCCGTTGTTGAAAGAATCGATTAAATTAAGACCAAGTGATGAAAACTTGCAACCGGAAGGTTTCGATAAAAACTCCTTGTTGCATGGTGGTACCATGGCTTTACAAGTTACCAAACCAGAAAACCCAATCATTCCTGTCGCTCCAGATAGTGGTGCTTTGGCATATGTTGCTAAGACTGGATTTGAAACTTCTCAAGGTTCGTTGGTTAGAATGATGATTTTCTCTAGTGAAAGAGTCTCCGTTGGTAATAAAGAAGCATTTTTCTTCATTTTATTCTTACTTGTATTTGCTATTGCTGCTTCGTGGTATGTTTGGGTCGAAGGTACTAGAATGGGTAGAATCCAATCAAAATTAATCTTGGATTGTATTATTGTTATTACCTCGGTTGTCCCTCCAGAATTACCTATGGAATTAACCATGGCAGTTAATTCTTCGTTGTCCGCTTTACAAAAACATTATATTTATTGTACTGAACCATTCAGAATCCCATTGGCAGGTAGAATCGATGTTTGTTGTTTCGATAAAACTGGTACTTTAACTGCTGAAGATTTGGTTTTCGAAGGTTTGGCCGGTTTCAAATCGGATGATATCCATCATTTGTACGAATGTGATGAAGCTCCTAAAACTACTTCTTATGTATTAGGTTCTGCCCATGCTCTTGTTAAATTAGATGACGGTGATGTTGTTGGTGATCCAATGGAACAAGCTACTTTGAAAGCTGCTAAATGGACCGTTGGTAAAAATGATAGTGTTGAAAGGACCCAACCAAAGGGTGCTAAAGCCTCAGGTAAACCAGAAAAAATTTCCATTTTACGTCGTTTCCAATTCTCCTCTGCTTTGAAAAGATCTTCTGCTATTACTTCCATCAATACTGTCCCAGGTAAATACTTTGTCGCTGCTAAAGGTGCTCCAGAAACTATTCGTAGCATGTTAGTAGATGCTCCAGAAAACTATGAAGAAATCTATAAGTCATTCACCAAAGCTGGTTCTCGTGTTTTGGCCTTGGCTTATAAATACTTGGATACTGGCATCACCGTGTCGAAGGTTAACAGAAAAGATGTTGAATCTAAATTACACTTCGCTGGGTTCATTGTTTTCCACTGTCCTTTGAAAGCTGATGCTATTGAAACCATTAAAATGTTGAATGAATCATCCCATCGTTCGGTAATGATTACTGGTGATAATCCTTTAACTGCTTGTCATGTGGCTAAAGAGGTTGAAATTACCACTAAAGAAGTTTTGATTTTGGATGCTCCAGAAGATCACCACGATGTTAACGAGGAACATAATTTGGTATGGAGAAACATTGATGAAACAATTGTGATTCCATTTAAATCTACTGATAGCATTGACTTGGAATTGTTTGAAAAGCATGACATTTGTATCACTGGTTATGCATTGAACTATTTGAGTGAACACGTTCAAATTCTTGATTTATTAAAACACACTTGGGTCTATGCTAGAGTTTCACCTAATCAAAAGGAATTTATCTTAACTTCATTAAAAGATGCTGGTTATAATACTTTAATGTGTGGTGATGGTACCAATGATGTTGGTGCTTTGAAACAAGCTCATATTGGTGTTGCTTTATTGAATGGTACTGAAGATGGTATGAAGAAAATGGCTGAAAACAGAAAAATTGAAGCTACAAGACAAGTCTACGAAAAACAAGTGGCTTTATTGGCCAGATGGAACAAGCCTCCTATGCCAGTTCCTCCAATCATTGCTCACTTGTATCCACCTGGTCCAAGTAACCCAAAATACTTGGAAGCTTTAGAGAAGAAGGGTATTGAAATTACTCCTGAAATTAGAAAATCTGTTGAATTGGCTCATTTGCACGGTACTGTGATTACCCCAAGTTCTACTGCTGCTGATAGTGCTAAGAATGCTTCAATGGCAGATTCCTTCTTGGGGGTTTTGCAAGAGGCAGAAGAGGGTGATGAAGTTCCAACTTTGAAATTAGGTGATGCTTCTGTTGCTGCTCCTTTCACTTCTAAGTTAGCCTCGGTGTCAACTGTAACCCATATCATTCGTCAAGGTCGTTGTGCTTTGGTTTCTACCATTCAAATGTACAAGATCTTAGCTTTGAATTGTTTGATTTCCGCTTATTCGTTGTCTGTTTTATACTTGGCCGGTATTAAATTCGGTGATGGTCAATCTACTGTGTCTGGTATCTTATTATCTGTTTGTTTCTTGAGTATTTCTCGTGGTAAACCCATTGAAAAATTATCTAAAGAAAGACCTCAAGATCGTATCTTCACTGTCTATATCATGGGTTCTATCTTGGGTCAATTTGCTATTCATATCATTACCTTGATTTATATTACCAGAGAAATTTACATTTTGGAACCAAGAGAACCCCAAATTGACTTGGAAAAAGAATTCTCTCCTTCTTTGTTGAATACTGGTATGTTTTTGTTACAATTAGCTCAACAAGTTTCTACTTTCGCCATCAACTATCAAGGATTACCATTTAGAGAAAGTATCAAGGATAATAAGGGTATGTACTATGGTTTATTGGGAGTTGCTGCTTTAGCGATTGCTGGTTCTACCGAATTCTTACCTGAATTGAATGAAGCCATGAAGTTTGTTCCAATGGATCAAACATTCAAAATCAAATTGACTTCTTGTATTATTCTCGATTTGGTGGTAACCTGGGCCATTGAATTGTTCTTTAAGTATTTCTTCATGAACTCGGCTCCTGCTGATATTGCCATCAGAGAAGAAGAAGCTGAATCCACTGCTTAATAATTTTTGATAGATTTTAGTTTATATATTATTGTATTGCTCATCCTGAAATATGCATACGGTGACCACTTCCACCAATAAAGTAAGAGGGGGAAAGATAAGAGCCTTGTAGTCGGTTCATGAGAGTATATAACTACGTTGTGTACTTTCATGGGCATCAGGTCGAGCGTTTGAATACTATAAAAAACTCCCGTCATACCCTCATTGATTACTCTATAACTTCAATAATTTTACATCGGTCTCGTATTTCAAACCAGCAATTTTCACAATGGACATCCCACCTCGAGAAATTACTTCAACTTTCTCATTCAGAAGTTTTGAACTTACAGACTTAATTACATCTAAGATTTCTGACTTGCTGATTGGATGCTCCAAAGAATCTTCAATTTGAGATATGAGTTTCGGTAATGGATAGGACTTGGAGTTACCAGTTGGATTCCCATCCAAGGTTCCATGGCCTCCTCTCAATTCGTATATGATGTCATAAACCATCAACATTTTATCGTTAATATAGGACTCATATTTCTGTTGAGGGTTCTCCATCAACTTCTTTTCTTTGTTAAGTTTCTCTTTTAGTTTGATTCTTTCAAGTAATGACATCCCATTGGTATACACTTCCTCCTTCGACTTGAAGCGGAACTTCCCACTCTCGTTCTTAAATTCCTGTAGAAGATTGACTCGTGAGGAGTTTGGGGACGGTGATGGACTTGATTTGGTGATTTTATAGGGGGAAGTTCTGGAGTTCTTGACCACTTTCTTCACTATTTTCGACATTGGGGCTGTAGGTAACACTGGCACATCGTTGTTTTCCACTATCCACTTATTGAGATCAGCTAAGAACTGTTCTTTCCGTTTATTTGTGTATTTCTTGAAGTCGTGAATCGAGATATTTTTGGGGCTAATAGTATAGGCATTATTCTCGTCAATGAACACGTCGTACATATCTGGGGAAATACCCAAAATCACTTCCAACGACATGAAGTTTATCCGTAGATGTATAAGACTTGCAGCTGTGTCTAGAACTTTGGCTAGTGACGGGTTAGTGATGTGATTAGTGTAGTGAAGACTTAGCACCGAGTCGATGGCACTGAGATGTTTATATGTGTTCTGGAGAACGTTTCTAGGTATTATAGAATGGGTAGCAACTGACATAGCATTATTGACTGAAGGGAGAATGTGAAAGAGAAACTTGATGCAAATACAGAAATATGATGAAAAATGTGAAAATTACAAAAAATGTGGAAAAAGTGAAAAATCACCACAACAACGCGTTTTTTCTCTACAAATAATCATCCTTCATCACTCACAAAGTGGTAATAACTAGTAAATAATCAATTGATTAGCATCAGAGTAACCCAGTCAATTGAAAAGTTCACTCTCGAACACTATGTCAATCAATTGACGCATAAATTGACACCAATTCGACTACAGTACAACCTACAGTACATTTTGAGGAGAATTATTTGTATTCATACATCTATTTCTTTTCTTCTTTCTTAGCTTCAGTAGCTTCACCACCGTGGTTCTTCTTGACTTCAGCAAAGGTGGCCTTGGCCTTGTCAGCGTAAGAACCGTCCTTCTTGTTGAATTCAGCGTAAGCGTCTTGAGCGTCGTTTTGCAATTCCTTGAAGTCAAGCTTACCGTCTTTGTCACCGATCATAGACTTTCCTTTGTTAACTAAATCGTCGAATCCCATTTTTTTTTAACTTGTCTTATATATAATAATGTAAGTAGAGGAGTAAGAAAAACAATGATTGAGGGGGGATCACCACCTCTATTTATACCAACACCCGTGAAAAATTAGCATTATATGGGGACGACACAAAGCAGGCATAAGTCACGATTATATCCCCAATTTGTGCCATAAAGAACAATTATCGTGGGAATGAGGCTCCGCTGCATGAACCTGAAATTCGTGGGATTTGCCAAATACCGAATTAGTATGAGATGCCGTCCACTGGTTTTATCTCGGTAAAGGATGGTGATAAGGCTCGGGTAACGCACTATTTTGTAGTATGAAATTGAATCTAACGTGAGCGATATGTGGCCTATGATGTCATTGAATATTGGCTGGTAAAAGCCTGTCAATTGACGGGCAGGAGAAAGGCATGGCATGAGGCTTAGGGAGCAAGAAGAGGGAAATAAATGGTGCTGATAACATAATAAGCGCGCAGCAGGCCAAAAACGTCAATTATCACCGAGATTAAGTTTAATAATTGCATGACAGCTGATGACTAGCCATCCTTGTTCAGAGGACATCTTCATCCCCAGTCCATTTCCTAGCCCATCTACGGTTCATGCCCCAGCTCATCTCCAGTACCTCCCATCTCCCGCTCATCCACCATTCTGTGAGCGACCTTCCTGAGTTCTTCTCTTAGGTCCTACATCTTTTCTGCATCTTTCTATTCACTATATACAATCTAAAGCTTTAACTTCTCTAAAATAGCAATGGTTTGTTCATACCCTTCGATTTCAGCCTTGACATTATCGTATCTGGTGTAAGCCGAGACCTTGGCTTCTTCCTTGGTCTTTTCAGTGAATTTACTAATTCCTTCTCGAAGCTTCTTTCCAGCTTCTTTGGCATTATTCAATTTCGTGGTGACTTTACTGATTTCAGCATCTAAGTCAACCTGTCCCTTAACCAACAAATACACGTTGGTGGTTGGAGTAACAGCCTGAATAGCACATCCAGATGGAACATCTTTGGCGTCCTTCACAATATGAAGCTCGTTAACCCCTCTGACCAAAGAAGAAATCGAATCCTGTTGTTCAGTAATCATCTTTTCAACTTCTTTGTCAGTGGATTCGAAATAAACTTGAGCATTCAACAAGATATGGTATTGCGAAATCAACGATCTCAATCCTTTGATCACTTCTAAAACCAAATCGTACTCTTTGACCGATTTTTCATCATCAAAATCAGTATCGAATTGTGGGTACTTGGCAAGAACAATCGATGGTACATTCTCACTTTCACGACGTGGTAATCTTTGCCACATTTCTTCAGTGACGAATGGCATGAATGGATGTATCATTCTCAATCCCCCGTCAATAGCAGTGTATAAAGTGTTTTGAGCAGATAATTTTTGTTCAGGAGTACCATCTTGAATCAAAAATTTGGAGTTTTCAATGTAGACATCACATAAAGAGAACCAGTAGTTGTAAATGGCCGAGGTGGCTTCGAAGAAATCACGGTTCTCCAAGTGTTCATTAAGCGATTTGGCAGTATGGGTCATGTTATGTAAAATCCATTTTTCCACCAATGATTCCTTCCCGGTTCTGGCAGATGAAGCTGGAGGTTTGTAGTCATCTCCCAATTTACCCAAAACGAATTTGGTGGCTTGATAAATCTTGTTACAGAACTTTCTGTAACCGGCAACTCTCAACACATCCAAGTTGATGTCTCTAGCACCAGTAGAGTAAGCACACAAGGCAAATCTCAAAGCATCGGTACCACATTCTGGGATACCATCGGGATAGGAAAGTTTTTGACCCTCCATAGCGTTCTTTAATTCCTTTGGATCCAAGTTACCCCCGGTCAACTTATCATGTAAGCCTTGCAATGGAATACCAGCAATCACATCCAATGGATCAACAACGTTACCCAAAGATTTGGACATTTTACGACCTTGAGCGTCTCTGACAATCGAATGACAGAAAACTTCCTTGAATGGAACCTTACCGGTTAATTTAAGTGCTAATAACACCATACGAGTAACCCAGAAGAATAAGATATCCCAACCAGTTTCTAACATTGACATTGGGTTAAACAATTCCATGTCCTTGGTTTTGTTTGGCCATCCTAAAGTAGAAATTGGCCATAATCCAGACGAGAACCAAGTATCTAAGACATCTTCATCTTGTTCTAAGGTGAATTTTACATTGGCAAACTTCTTATTAGCTTTAGCCAAGGCTTCTTCGTAATCTCTACCAGCAATCCAATAGTCGTTGTCCAATCTATCGTTTTCTTGACCTTCAATTTTAACGAAATAGACCGGACATCTATGGCCCCACCATAATTGTCTAGAAATACACCAATCTTGGATGTTTTCCAACCACTGGAAATACTCGGCTTCGGACACTTTGGGGGTGATGGTGAGGTCACCATTCTTAACGGCTTTGATAGCTTCCTTGGCCATATCCTTTTGATCCACCCACCATTGAGGTTTCAATAATGGTTCAATGACATCACCGGATCTCGAACAAATAGGAATTGTCATCTCATTATTAACTTGATCAACGTATAATCCCTTAGCTTTCAATTGTTCAATGACTTTGCTTCTGGCATCGAATCTCTTCACTCCAGCCCATTCAGGACCACAGCTTTCATTCAATAAACCATCATCAGTTAAAATGTTGATGACTTCTAATTTGTTTCTTTTACCAGTATCATAATCGTTGTTATCATGGGCTGGAGTGATCTTCACAGCACCAGTACCGAATGTCATATCAACGGCTTCAGCATCGGTGATAATAGGTAACTTACGATTTAAAAATGGATGTTTAACAAAGCGTCCGTGTAAATGTTTGTAACGGTCATCATCTGGATGAACAGCAACCCCGGTATCACCAAAGATAGTTTCCGGTCTGGTTGTTGCAACTGTAAGTTTTTCATCAGAACCATCAACTTCATAAGAGAACGAAGTCAAAACCCCAAATTCAATTTTGTCATCGTAGCCTGGGACTGACAATAAAGTCTTACCGTTCACATTCTTGTTGTCAACTTCCAAGTTGGAAATGGCGGTGTTTAATTTGGTAGACCAATTGACCAATCTTGAGGCTCTGTAAATGGTACCGTCGTCATGCAAAGTAACAAAAGCTTCATTGACGGCTTTGGTCAACTCAGGACTCAAAGTGAAGGCTTCTCTTGACCAATCGTACGAAGCACCCAAAGTTTTGAACTGGTTTTTGATTCTACCATGGTAATCTTCTTTCCATTCCCAAACTTTTTCAATGAATTTTTCCCTTCCATAATCATGTCTGGTTTTCTTTTCGGTTCTCCAGATTTGTTTTTCAACAACAGATTGAGTAGCGATACCAGCGTGATCGAAACCAGGAATGAACAAGGTGGTTTTCCCTTTCATTCTGTTGTATCTAATCAAAGTATCTTGAATAGAAACAGTGAGAGCATGTCCAATATGTAAAGCACCAGTAACGTTTGGTGGAGGAGCAGGAATAGTGAAGGCACCTTCTGGTTTGATTTTTCCATCCTCGGTCAAGGCTGGTTCAAAGAATCCTTGTTCAACCCACCAATTGTACCACGAACTTTCAACATTCTTAGGGTAATAAGCTTTGAAAGCAGGGTCTTCCAATGACTGTAAGATCTTCTTTTCACCTGGCTTGGTTTGATCAACGAATGTAGGAGCAGCTTCTACAACCTTCTTTGGTTTCTTGACCTTTGCCTCAGCGGGTTTTTTGGCGGCCTCTTGTTGTTGTTTGGCCTTCTTAGCATTGAATTTGGCCAACTTTTCGGCCTTCTTACGTTCTTTTTCTAACTCTTTGGCAGTTTTCTCCTTCTTGATAGGAGCTTCTGCTGGAGTATTACTTGGTTCACTCATCTTCCACGAACTGCTGGATCTGATAAAACTACTAAATGGATTATAGAAAGGTCTTCTGCAATTTCGTATAAATCTTCTTGTTAGCATACACAAGAAAGAAGAGAGAAAGAAGAGGGTTCTTATACGAAAAGGCTGGAAATTTTTTTTTTTTTTTCTGACTCAAAAGTCCTCGCACTACCTAAAATATTAGTTTACGTGGATGGTGATGGTGATAAGGTTTTGGCTTCATGGTTCATGACTTACTCTATAAACAATGAAATATGAATTATTACATACGTAAGTGCTACTCTTTAGATTGTAGGTTAAAGTTTTAGCAGCCCCAACATTACCCGTTCAGAGGCTTCCGACTGTGAGTCATCAGTGAGGTTATTGTCAGAAGACATTGTAGCGGAGTCATATTCACTTTTTCATCCCCGTAAACCACTTGCTGGTGGTGTGCTGACCGTTCTCAATTGTGTTTTTGGCTGGGTTCACCAAGGTGAAGTCATCAATCTGACTATTGACCGTCTTTTGTTTCTCTTGCTGTAGCCTTGCAATCATGGCCTTAGACATTTTGGCATTGGTGTTGGTGTTGGTCTGGATCATTCTGCCCGATTTACTCATTCCAAGTCCGACCTCTTCACCGAAGCTATCAACAAAATAATCCTCCTGTTTTCCAAACTCCATCTTGTTCTGGGCCTTACGAAGCTCCGACATTTGCAAACGTTCCTTCATTTTTCTAAACCTTCGTCCTCCTCTCTTCTTGGACTTTTGCTCCACTGGAACCGGCAAGGCCTTTACCGACTGAGACTCTGGAGGTGTGAGAAGTTTATCAATTTTAATATGGATATCTTCTAAGTACTTCTGGCCCAATTGTCCGGAAGGGCTAGTTTTGGCTAAATCAATTCGAGCTGCTAAGATAATTTTCCCACTAATGATCCTCATCGCAGACTTCATAACTTCCACAGGAAGAAACCGGATAAGTTCACAATGATAGAGGTAGCCAGTAGCTCGCACATTGTTGGAACGTAACTTTGTCGTGGTTGCCAACTCGTTCACTCCCAAAGACGGTATATTACATGATGGTGTCTGTGAGAGTTGTCGAAGAGACCCTGTAGCCACAAGGAGTTGGGATGTAGTAATCGGACCGACTATTGCACACACATTGGGCGCAAACTTGGAGAGCTTGTTGGAAATAAAAGTAGCAAGGTCTTCTTTCAACTGCTGGAGCTCAAGAATCAAATGACATGCCTCCAACACCTTTACTATCTTATCTTCTGCCAAATACTCCGGAACCTGCTGTAGCGCCGACATTATGATAACTAGAACCTTTTCGTTGGTTGTTACTGCCTTAAGATCTGACTCATGGCTTTTGATATTCTTAAGGTCTTGTTTTACAATCAACACACATTTAGAGTAGTCGACAGGATTCAAAATTAATGTTTCTAACTCGGAGAAAACTTGTTTGTAGTGGAATTTTATGAAAGAATGGATGGTTGATATTTCTTTGTTAATGTAGTTACTCAATTGGTTCACTTGGAGAATAAATCGGTACTGGTCGCTCTGGTTTTCGTCATTGACAGCGGACAATAAGTCCAAGTACTCCGAGGTTTCAGTATGAGAGTAGAGTTCGATTTTGGACCTTATCTCTGGTACTAATGGCCTCACTCGAGAAAGGGAATTGACATCATCTACCTCTGTGTTTCCTACGACGTTTAAACGGCTCAAAACCGATTCATTATCTAAATCCTTCAAGAAACCGTTTAGGTCGACCGAAACAACGTCCTTCTTTGAATCTCCTGCGATTTCTTCAATTTCCTCCCTTTCATCGACCAGCTCGTCCTCACTGGCGAAGTCCGCTAGTAGTTCTTTCTCGTAGTCCTCCATTTGTTAGGTGTTGTGTGATGATGTTTGAAAAACTTATGTTCGGGTCTTTTTTTTTTCTCTGAGATGAGCCTTATTATCAACACTTTCTTATCACTTTATAAAGCCAGCAAAAATGAACTTCGAGGTCAAAACGTCCCTGCTTAGCAGGGTGGATGGATCGGCAGAGCTTCTAATTGGAAATACAAAGCTTATAGCGTCAGTCACGGGCCCAATAGAGCCTAAATTAAGACAAGAACTACCAACACTTGCTAGTCTTGAAATCGTAGTCAGACCCTCGGTTGGGGTATCGGGAACTCGAGAGAAGGTTTTGGAGGACAAGTTAAGATCGATACTACAGAGTATCATCATCAGATATAAATATCCCCGACAATTAATTCAGATAGTGGTGCAATTTTTGGTGACGGATGATAATAGTCAACTGTTGATTGGGGAATCTGCTCATGTGAAGGACTACTCCAGTAACAAATTAAATGCTGCGATCAATTGTATATATTTTGCATTAATCGATGCTAACATTGCTTTATACAATTCGTTTTCGTCGGTGTCTATCAGTATACAAGACAAGAACGAGATGGTGGTCAATCCAGCATTGAAAGACTTGATAGAGAGTGAATCTCATCATTTGGTGTGCTTTGACATCAGAGATAAAAAAGCTAACAAGATCTTATTAGTGGAGAGTCAGGGTACATTCACTGAAGAGGAGTTGATCAAAGTGATTGAAGAGGGTAGTAGACAATGTGAAAGCATTCATAACGACCACCAAAGAAGGTTGATTGCGGATAAAATACAGAGAGATTTTATATGGAAGACCTGATCTACACAATCATATCGTAATAATATATAATGCAGTATTTAATATAAGGTGGCTAATGGGTCTAATCTATTAGACATAGCATCATTGCTAAATCTATTGCTATTGTAGCCATTGCTATTGCTCATGTTCAATAAATTGATTTCACCATTCAGGAACTTATTGTTCGGATTCAATTTATGTTTGAACGTAAACCCAATGAAGTTATTATTATTTGCCTTCTCATAAGAGCTTCTATCTAGCAAGCTTTCATTTTGTTCCTGTCTGGCAAACACATCTTTGTATTTCATCATGCTTTCTTCATCTTCGAAATCATCAAAGTAACCAGCATCTTCTTCATGATCCAACTGAGGGGTGAATGGGGGGTTACTTTCTCTAAGTTTATCCCAATCAGCGATATCAGCGAAGTATGGCATATTTTGAATTTGTTTGAAACTTCTCAATCTCTGAGAAGGAGAAGCGATCAACTTAACTATCAAGTTCCAAGTTCTATCACTAAAGACGAATCTTCCGTCCTTAGTTTGCGGTCTTCTTAATGCAGTTTTCCAGTGTTTTAAGTTATAATAAGTCTCGTCTTGCTTAGAACCACTAAATGGAGGGTAGCCGCATAGAGCTTCAAACAACATACATCCCAATGACCAATAATCAATGGTGAAATCATAATTTTTACCTTCCAACACTTCCAATGCCATATAATCAGGAGACCCCACAATAGAATTGGCCAAGTTATGATGTCCTTGACTTTGTTTGAAAATTTTCTGTCTTTCCATCATAGAAGTTGAGGGAACTTTATAATTATCTAAATCTTGTAAGTTAGCCAATTTGATTCTCATACTCTCAATTCTGTCATTGGAAACAGTACCAGCAGCCAATCCGAAATCGGTTAATTTGATATGACCTTTGGAATCGATTAAGAAGTTTTCTGGTTTCAAATCACGATGAGTGAATCCAAGATCATGTAAGGAGTTAACAGCAGCAAACATTTCACTTATATAGAATCTAGCATGAGGAGGGATTAAGTATCCAGTATTGTTCAAAAGAGTTCTGAAGTCTCCTCCAGGAACAAACTCCATTGCTAGAAACACCTTTTCAGGGTCTTGGAATGCATACAATAATCTAACTAGCCATTCACTTCTGGTGTTGGTTAGAATATCTCTTTCGGTCAAAACATGTCTCGTTTCATCCAATTTAACCAATAACTTCTTGTTCAAAACTTTCAAGGCACATATTTCCCTGGTATCTTTCTTTCTCGCCAAAAACACTTGACCGTATCCACCCTGACCTACTTGCGTGATCATCTCGAAGTCTTTATGTTTGGGTTTGAGTCTTCGTTTTCTTAATAAAGCCCGTTCTCTTCCAGTGTAGTTCTTCCACTCGAATTGTTGTCTTTGCACATTATTCTTGAAGTTACTGTCAGTCAACAACTTATTCTGAACAAATTTGCAACGCTCTCTTCGGCTGATCACGTAGTCGAACATATCACAGTAGTAGTCCAAGAAATATAATTGCGCTACCGAAGCTAACCTCTTGGTTTTGGGGTTGTTAGCTTTACGATAGAATTCGTCATCAAGCTGCTTGAAATTGGGGGTAGGTTGTAGTTGGTTGATGCTGGCGTTGATATTCTTCAATTTTTGCTGACGCTGTTGTTCTTGAAGTAGTTGATAGTGATTAACATGCGGTGAAGGAGAGTATTGAGATCTACCTAATGATTGGTTTGTGTACTTCAACTGCAGTTGAGGAGTGGTGTGTAAAATGGACTTTGTTGGTGAGTTTGCGGGAGTTATGTTTTCCTTATTGAAAAGGGAACTAGTGGGGGTCTGTTTATAGCTGGTATCGACATCCATTATGGAGACATTTTCCATTGATTGCGATACTTCAGCGATGTCAAAACTGGACTGGCGATTGGATTTGGGAGTCTTAAAGATAGCCATGGTATTTAAGACAATAAACTAGGTGTAAGGAGGAATGCAAATTGACGTATGGCAATTTCGCTATATAAGAGC